>JARQSV010000646.1:148351-171550 GCA_030142285.1 Calameuta idolon
ATGTACGTGGTATAGTAATCTATCCGAAGAAATGCTTAAGACACAAGGATTTTTTGCATCACGAACATCTAATAACGACTACATTTTCACCAATAGCGCCAATAACGCCCGGGAATCCCGTTCTGACGAAAAATCTGAGAACAAATACATCAATATGCAAACAAGTGTTACAAGAACAATATGCATGTTGCATAATGATAAAAATCGTGTCAGAAATTTTTGAAAAATTACTCTTTTTTTAATGTTCTGAATTCTCTCCACAGTCAGAGGGAAACAAATCCAATTTTTCATTATTCCATTTATTGCATGGACAGTTGCATGTAGAGATGTGCTAATTGAAGTTTGCGACATGCACGCCAAAAAATCTTGGCCGGCTCTTCTTTGATATGATCCGGATGCTAAAAAACTTATAGATGCAAGTATCTGAAAGAAAATAACAGTTTTTACATGGTATCGATGTTTGGAAGGAAAATATTAAAAATGTAAAAATGTCGGAAATGTTTACACGGAAGAAAAAAATTATTTATTTACTTGGGCAAAGATGTATTAGAAAAAGGGATAATTTACTCCAAATAAATCATAAAATAATATGTACCTGTAACTCGATAGGGATAGCTGTACTTCTTCTTTTAACTGGCATCAACGGCCTCAATTCTTCAATGAGCGCTCGGCGCTCTCTCTCTCTCTCGCAAGCTTCTCTCAATAAGCTACCAAACATTGAAGAATAAAACATATTCATGAGGTAGGTTATCCTTCTTACTTAGAATAAAACTGTCGAAAATATCACCGATAGACCGCACGAAATTGACTTTCAGGAGCTGTAAATGGATCATTTTCATCTCTCATTCGTTTTCTTGCTATCCTTATCACTTGCACATCCTCTTCATCATTGTCGTCATAATTCTCGTCACCAAATAACAAAGCAATCACAATATCTGCTGCCATGATGCGACACGCAGTTCAACTTTCAAGGTTAACTTGTATATACGACCGATGTATGCGTGGCCGCATTCCTCGCCATCTTCTTCTTTTATCTCTCGAACAAACAAACGACAATCTTGTCGAACAAACTCACGCGAGAAATCTCACATTTTCACCATAGTGAATTTTACACAATCGCGTGAGTCGCTCACTTTTCGCATTTTCACTACATTTGAGTTACACAATCGACCCCCTGGTCTTGAAGGGTGTACTTCGAGTCTGTGTCTTAGAATCAATTAGATAGATTCAGTTAAGGTAGATTGATTTAGACTAAATCACATTATAATCAAAGTAAATAAAGTTAGTTATAGTGCTCTCCAACAGCACCTGCATTTTTATTTCTAAACCTTTATGCAGTTTTGAAAATGATAACATCATCGTACCAGAAATCATCTTATATACAGAGGATTGAACACCGTTGGAGTGCTCATCAGAGCTTTGGTGGCTAACGTACCCACCTCAGCAGATTCTCGTAATCGAATCTGCCGCAAAACGATAGTAGCGACGATCAGGACATCACATACTTACGTTTAGGGATATTCTTTCTGGCAACATAACACAATTTTCTAGACACAAATCCCTAGATTGGTACTAGCATATGAATGGGGCATTAACCCATTGAACTCTAGCCATACTGGAATGCGTACGGCAGTGGTGAGGATCGCGTAGAGAGAGATAGCAAGGGCATTGGTCAGTGTAGCAACTTGTCTCTGTCACACACTATACAATCTCTGAAAAAGTTTAAGCTGTAATAAAGCAGTGCGCACGAGGCGGATTAAGTGATACTGATATGCGGTGTTACAACATCTTTGCAGGGCTTGTATATCACATGCGCAGTTCAATTCGAAAAAGCAAGTTTATCCAAGAAGGGAATAACACAGTTGCGCGCTGGCCGGGCTACCTCCGAATAGAGGTGTACGGATTTCAGTATACCTATAGTTCAGTGCATTAACCCAATTCACGCAGTGAAACGTCAGTCAAGGTCAGTGACCCGTATTCGTGGAGAAGGAGGAAACTTCATAACCTGGTAGTATTAGTTCGTGTTTGACATTTCTCGTCCGATGTGGTAGATAGTTTTCTGTTTTTATAAGTGAAACAATCACATAACAATGTCTCTTCGTGCAGAACATGAGCAAAATTTTGAATTTGTATTAAAAAGTCTTTTTGCCGGTGGTAAGTATAACAGTTTTATTTCTTCAAAATTTCCCGTTAGAAATAGAAACTGTCATCACATTATTAGAGTGAAATTTTCTTGGCTGACAAGAAAGGAATATTCAACGTATCATTTTTATATAGTGCCTTTATGTAATTAATAAATAAATAAGATAAAGCAACGTTAATATAACTTAAAATTTTTGAACATATTGCCACTATATACAATTCCTTGCTTCCAATGCCTATCTCAACTAACATAATATTTCTGTTAACTAAAAGTTGTTCCAGGTTTTGACCAATTCAGAGGCAGATTAATGCAATTTCATTTTAAACATTTCGACCCTAGGTGTGAGAATAAATATAGTTTAATCTGTATGAGTAAAACGACAGAACATATTTGCGTACAGAAATATTGAAATTTCTTGAATAATAATTATAAATTCAGGTAAGTATTGACGATGAAATGTAAAATATTATATTCACATAGTTTTACAAAGTTATAGGAAAAAATCATTGTACTTATAAGCCAACCAAAAATTGTTGGAAAGGCTAAAAATAGTAGTAGAATATAAAACAAAAATCAGCAGATTTGTTAATATTTTGTGATAGAAAGAATCATGAAGGACTTTGATCCACCTATCTTGACTGGCCGTTGCTGGTTTCTTTTTTATTTTTTATTGCTATTTTTAACCATTCCAATAATTTTTTGATGGTTTATGAGTACCATGAGTTTTCCCTATAACTTCATAAAACTAAGTGAGTATAATATTTTACATTACAGCCATACATATTTAAATGTTTAATTATTATTCAAGAACTTTCAATATTATTGTAAACAGATATGTTCTTTTTCTTTGTACTTATACAGATCAAAATATATTTATTCTACCACCTGAGCACAACCCCAACCTGGGCATGGAAAAGTCATGTAAAATCGAATTGCATTGATTTTTATTTAACCTAGCTGCAAATTCATCAATAACTGGAACAACTTCTAATTATAAACCACCAACCGACATTCTTCTAAGATTAATTGTTTCTGTTACATTAGTAAAAAATTACTACATTAGTAAATGCCATTCTTCTAGGTATTGCTGGTATGTGTTCAAAAACTGCAGTTGCTCCACTAGATAGAATAAAAATACTACTACAGGCTCATAACCGACACTACAAACATCTGGGTATTAAAATTAATTATTGAATTGCTAATAGAAATTCTCTTGATGGTATGAATGATATTTCTCCCCAGGAGTTTTTTCAGGCCTGCGGGAAATTATTAGAAAAGAAACTATTTTAGCTTTATATAAAGGAAACGGTGCACAAATGGTCAGAATTTTTCCATATGCAGCCACGCAATTCACTGCTTTTGAATTGTATAAAAAGGTAATTATAAATTCCAGAAATCAATTTGAAGAATATATTAATATTTTGGAGTAATACCTATACATGCATACCTGCAGTACTTAGGTAATCTTCTAGGAAATCATACACATATTGACAAATTTTTGGCTGGTTCTGGTGCTGGCGTCACAGCTGTAACTTTAACTTATCCATTGGATACAATACGTGCTCGTTTGGCTTTTCAAGTATCTGGTGAACATATATACACTGGCATCGTACACACCGCATCTAGTATATTCCGTGAGGTAAAATCTGAATTACAAAAGACATGTTGAAGTTACAAATAATTTTTGAATAAAATTTTCATATTACTCAGGAAGGAGGACTGAAGGCCTTGTATCGAGGATTCTGGCCAACCATCTTTGGCATGGTACCTTACGCAGGCTTCTCATTTTATACATTTGAAAAGCTTAAGTTTCTCTGTATGCGATATGCTCCAGAATATTTATGCAATAAGTGCAATAGGAATACTGGTGGTTTAGTGCTAACTATACCAGCAAAACTGATATGCGGTGCTTTCGCTGGTGCAGTTGCGCAGAGTTTCTCATATCCAATGGACGTTACACGACGACGTATGCAGCTAGCTATGATGAATCCGGAGACTTACAAATATGGGTAAGTAAAGTCACACGACATTAAGCGTTAACAACACTCGAATATTAATGAATAATATTGTTTTCAATTTTAGGTCTGGTATGTTCGACACGATGAGAATAATCTATCATGAAAATGGTATCGTGAAGGGTCTCTATCGTGGTATGAGTATTAATTATTTACGCGCCATTCCAATGGTATCAGTTAGTTTCACAACTTATGAAGTTATGAAACAATTATTGAATTTAGACACGGGAGTTAAACTTTAACAGTGATTAAATTACTTTTTAATTTAATCGACTTATACGTTGCCTTTTGAGCTAGAAAGTACTTAAACAAAAATAGCGAAACCTAATTGTAGACAGCGAAAGATACGATGACGTACTGAGGATATCCTGTAATTTTGTGACACGTAGATTTGTAAATCATTGTGTCTGTTTAAAATGAGTAGTATCTGTTACGTAACACTAGACAGCGTTTTACGTAAGCACTGAAGTGAACAAAAAAAGCACTTTAGAACAGGAATGGCTGCAAAACTATTAAAAGAAAGAATACACAGTGATTTTTTATCATTTTATTATTCTTTAATGAACGATACGATCAAATGAATATTACGTAGGATATTACATTACTAATGGCGGAATGTAATATGTCTGAACTAACATTGGTCACAATGTAAAAAAAGTGAACCTTCTTTTTTTTTTGATAGTTATGTAATTATTGACAGAATTTAGTAAGAGTTAACTATACATATATCGTTAATGTACAAGAGAAACGGAACTAAGAAATTTGAAGAAACAATAATCTATCCGAAAGAATTATAGACAATTATAAAATTGTCATATATCATAATGTTACAAGACTGCAAAAAGTACGCAGATATCCTACAATCCCATTTTTTCAAGATAAATTTTCACTTTTGTCATTCCGAAAGACATTAGAAGGCAAAGAAGATGAGTGCTAAGACAATAAACAATGCACAGACACAAATAGATAAATAATAAAGCATTCAAAAAACGGAAGCTCAAAGACTGAAAAAAAAAAGACAGTTTAGTAGTGTTCTACCGTTTGCTAATTTTCGTAAAAGATTAAGTTATATTAATATCAAATAAGATAATCATTGTAACAGCGTGTGTCTTTACCATTATTATAAATCTATGAAGATAACATGATATAAAATACATATGCGTGCAGGTGTACATATAATGTGGAATCAAACGTCTGAGTGTAATTAGTTTCTTTTTATTGGAGATTGTAAAGTCGACGACATATTGGCAAAGAAACGATAAAAAGATGAAAATGAAAGGAAGCGTACTCGAAAAGTACCTAATTATTAAATAAATATTTTTTTACTTAACAATGAGAATACTTATCTCTCCCACGCTACATTTCTGTAGTATATATACCACCTCCTCCTTGTCTCTAGCAATGCCCTCAACACGCCAAGTAACAAAGATCATAGCGCGAATTGCGAGCAAAGCTAAAAATTTCGGTACCGCATCTTGATACAAAATTTTTCGAATGAAACACCAAGCCAACGAATCATTTTTCTTGTTCTTCTTCCCGCCCTTGATCTTCATTAGTTCTTTGCCGCCTTGAACGTACGTATGATTCTTCTGGCGAAATATCTTTTTTGTACTTTTATATTTTTATTATCTCATCAATAATAGTTAATTACTCTTACTTATCATTCAGGATCGTCGTTATCGATTATCATATAAATTAAGAATAAGAAAGATGAAAAGTAAAAATTATGACGTATGATTTCAACAAAGTTCCACTTTCTTCCTCGTTTTAGTTTCAGAATACAATACAAGCTTACGCTTGGCCATTTGTGTTCCGTCTCTTTTCTCTCGCCAAAGTCTCATCGCATTTCTTTTCGATTCTCCTTTTTTCCTCCTATAAGACGCTCCATACATTTTTTAATTTCTGTTCACGTTCCTCGTGCGTGGTTCTGCATGTGACTCATGTATACCTAAATGTAGCCATTTCATAATACTAGTCGTATGGTAAATATACTTTTTTTTTAGTAACCATAGACTTACGTCATTTTATAATTTGATCTTGTCATTACACAAATTACTTCAGTTAAAAAAAAAAGAAACAAAACCGAGCCTAAATGCAATGTTACGTGAACAGCTCACAGACATCTCGCCACAAGTTACAAAGGGCGACAAAAAAATGGCTCAATTTTTTTTTCAAAATATTTTGTCAATAATGCGTGTGCACGTATACAAATGCATACATAATCACGCGTCATTATCTCTTCAAAATTACTTGAGTAACAAATACATTTTATTCGTAACAGTGTTTATGTAGATGCACGAGAATTGAACTCTCGCGGATCAGAAACAAAATCGACCATTAATAATTTCGAAAAGTGTGGCACGAAAATAGTTAAAACACAAGAAGCATTAAGACAAAAAACGCATTTGCTCTCGAATAATATCATAGAGACCACGCGTATGCACGTACGTGTATGTGTTATGGCTGTATGTAAGTATATAATATAGTATATAATAGTAATATAAAATTTACGTCAGCGCGCGCATGCGCATTGACTACCGTCGCGTCTGACGCTGTTCCCTACATTTAACCTTTTCTTTTCTGTCGTTACAACACTCAATCCATCCGCCCAAAATCTACAATTTCTCTCGCAACAACATTCTCAAAAACAAAGCTCCCCCCTCCTCACCTTCTTACTCCTGCATAAATCTACTGCACACGTTGGATAAGAGTGCAAACTTGCAAACAGTTACGCAACAGCCGGAAAAGCTTTGCTAGTGAAAATATTGTCCTATGGATGCCGCCTCGTTACGCCAGCAGCAATACAATGCATAAAATACAAGCATTTACAAAAAATTGGCTATTACAATTCGTCTCTACAACTCTGCTGGTGATATCTGGTTCGTGACTAAACTGTGGTACAATAAAAATTTACTCTTTACGCGTTTCAATGTAATTAGTAGTCGCAAGGACAGAAAAAAAGGTAAACAACCAAAGAGAATATTTCAAGAAATAGTAATGTCGCTTCAACGATTTTCTCTACATCTATCTCGTCTTCACTAGCACGAGTGATCACCTTATGTATCGCGTGGCTTTTGGTTCGCCATATTGTTTTTTTTAACAATAGGTACACTGCACGCACGCAGTTCACTGTACAATTCGAGAGACAAACAGACGCCATATAATGTACAATACTTTTTGGGCCAGAATTGGAGATTATTCGAGGAAGATTTACACTGCATCACATCCTGCTCTTCTTGACTCTTACTCTATTTAGTTACAAGCTTTTGCACCGCATGATAAAATCCCGTGCGATTTTTTTCTTTCTTTCTGTATGTACCGTAAACACGCGTGTCAAGCGCATCTTGTATAAGCACAATGGCGAATTGTGAGATATAGATGCGAGTTCACACTTGGCTAATACCGAAACGAATTAAAAAAGAAGCCAAACACTTTAAAAGTATAATCATACACTATAATAATTCAGCAATGCATATATTCGATTCGCATGCTTATTTCACTACGAAATACGTTTTCTGTATGTGTGTTATTTTTTTTGTCGCTCATCCCCAACCTCTGCTTTGCAATAACTGCTTCCAGAATTTCCATGCTTTATTGGAAATTTTTATATTCCTTGGGATATACACTTATCGTATGTCTCTTGCGATTCTTCGTCTTCTTCCTACGTCGCACATGCATATACTTATTATTTGCTCAATTTTCTTCAATGTTTTTACCTTTTTTTCTTGAATTTTTGTTTTTTAATATTCTCTTAATAATACCAAGAAGCGTTGCCTTATCGTTATTCTTTTACAATTAGTAAAAAGGTCATCCTTATTTGTCGCGATACAAGTACTCTCGATATTCATATATATATATATATATATATATATATATATATGAATATATATATATACATACACACACATATATATTTATTTCTCTTTCAATCCACTTCCTCTCATTTATTATTAATTTGTTTGCTGTTCTCCTCGTGATTCGTATCTTGTGTATCAATATGCACAAAATCGACTTGGCAAAACGTCACGCAACGTTATACGCAAAATTTCGCAATTGCTTGTAAATTCACTGTCGTATATATCGCGCGTTTTGTTATGTGTATACAGGTGCAATAATTACTAGTAAAGAGGGGCTTGATGCAAGTGTCGAGCCGCAGAGCGAGATAGATCCCGCTACTAAATGCAGCAACGAGAAAAAGTTCAAACGTGAATGATGGGTGGAGGAGAAAGAGGAGGAGGAGGAAGAATTACGCGATTATATTTATAAAAGAATGTGGATGGATGGTATACATACAAAGGACCGTGCGAAAAGTCCACTAGACAGCGTGTCGTTCTTTTGTTGTGTGTACACACACACACACACACACACGCGCGCGCGCGCGCACGCACGCACGCACGCACACACACACACACACACGGTAGGATAGTGTAGTGAAAATTTCACATTTGAAAATTACACATGGTATCGAAGTGTTCTTAAACAGGATAATATGATGAATTTGCGAATGAATTTTTTTCTTTTTTCATTGTAAATGCCTCGAAAAAGCGTATCCAGATATAATAACTCGGAGAGTAGAGGCTTCACCATTGCATCAAGCCATTAAATTCACTTGTTAATATTATTAATTGTTTCTTTTGACGTTCGTACGTACGTACGCTCATCCCTTTCACTTTTTTTATTTTATCCGAGATTGAGTAGGTATTTGAAGTTGACCGTTATCATGTTACTCACCTTCAAATACACGGCTATTTCGTAATATAGAAATGATGAACTCGCGATGGAAAAAGTAGAATAGAAAGTAAACAAAAATTGATAAAAAAAAAAGGTCAATGAATACGAAGCCTCGGGCGGATATTTCATTCCGTACCAGGATCAACGCGACACATGGGTTAATCTAGATTAATAGAGAGAAAGATGTACTTGATGATTTTTTTTCTCAATTAAAAATTCTCATTTTTTCCGTCTACGCATTCCTTTTTTCTATTTGTGAAGCAAAGCTCCACACGAGACTCCGAAACTATTGTGAGTCAAAGTGTAATCATAAACTCCAATTTCTTCAATTTCAGCACTTCTTCTTCGCGTAACCTCCTCTTTTACAATAAAGATTGCACTCAAATGTGTGTTGTATTCTTTTTTTGTCTCTCAATAAGAAAAATACAAGCGATACATGTATGGAAATTTGTAAAACTGAATGCGTCTTCGGGTGGTATTCGATTTTTAGGTACGTGTGTCGGTTTACATTATAATTCATTTAATTCGTGGAAAAGTGTTCTCAATATCCGGTTCACCCTTTCATATCAACCACTTTCTTACCGATCTTATCAGCCCTGCCTTGTTTTTCTAGCTATTCATAAACATTTCCACGATTCTTTTTATACTCAAGTCTTACATTGCCCGTGTTCTCTGCATTTCTCTGTAAGTATAGAGTGTGAATAGTATGTAGCGTGTACGCGCGTTTATAATTTTTTTTGTTTCATTGTCCTCTGTCTTTCTCACTTCCTCCCGCTCTCTATCTGTACTCTTAGGATGTATTTAAAAGCGCCAAGATGGCGCCATTCTGTGTATGTGGGGAGGGGGATGACTCTCGACGAGACACCATCATCAAATGGGCCATGATATAATACTTGAGACTATATACGGCGTGTAAGGGTAGTTTTCGATCCCTCGCACCTCATAACCAATCGTTCTATAATAGATTATGTTAACGTGGCATCACTATAAAGCCATCATCATCGTTCCATTCCCTACCTTAACAACTACCTCCCATTTCTTTCTGTGCTGGTCAACCTTTTACAGGAAGTAGTCTGGTGTTCGTCTAGTGACATGTGGCTCGCCACGCCTTGGTGCTGGGTCGAACTGAAGGCTGAAATAAAAAATGACAGTACTACTAATTCCACAAGATATTTAAGTTTAGGTTATAAGACGAAATTAAAGGTGATTCATGAGAAACTATAAATCATTGCGTCGAGAGCGAAAAAAAGATTCAATTAAGTTGGACTTACAATGAGTACTTCAATGCATCGTCCAGTTCCATGATAGCAGCTTGATTACCACAACGATAACAGTAATTCGGCGCGGAGAATATGGTTACGACATTCCGATCGTGACACCTAGCAAAGACATGGAATAGTTACAATCGTATTATAAATGAAACTTTTAATTATTGAGGGTAACTAATGTTTCAAATAGCGCATTACCAGTTATAACCCTCCATCACAAGCTGATGAGCTCTAGAAACGAGAGTGAGGCCATTTGAGTGATTAAAGGTCTCAGAGATGTCCTGACCGAAGGTGTAACCTGCTCCACGTGGCGAAATACCCCATCCTCCTCTGTCGTCAGGGTCCGACCACAAGAGGTCACACATAGGTCCCTGAAACAAATATTATTGATTAATGCAGTGGTCCATCATATCAAGGAAGCCAAAAGGCCATTATCAATGTGTATAGTTCAATGAATGTGGAGTGAAAACTATTTACTATTTTAATATTGACAAGTAGTTAACATTGAAGTTCATGTCACAATTTTGTATAATTGTATATACTATACATACTTCATGTGGCACCTCTTGAAGACGATCTAGGGCGCGAATGTGGTCCAGGGTATCGATGGATGGCGAGAGTCCACCATGAAGGCAGAAGATTTGACCATCGACCAGCGCAGTCAGAGGTAAGTAATCAAAGAGGTCCGTAAAGAATTTCCAAACATTGGCATTGCCATACTTGCGTAGACACTCATCATAGAAGCCATAGACTTGTGTGATCTGTCTGGACTCATGATTACCTCGAAGGATTGTTATTCTCTCGCGATATCGAACCTAACAAATATTTATTAAAGTTAACGAAATTGTACAGAAATATAAATATTAAGAAAATAATAAATATATAGAGTACTTTAAGTGCAACTAGCAGAGTCACGGTCTCCACTGAGTAGTAACCACGGTCGACGTAATCGCCCATGAACAGGTAGTTTGTGTCTGGAGATTTTCCGCCTATTCGGAATAATTCCATTAGATCGTGGAACTGGCCATGAACATCTCCGCAGACTGTTACTGGACATTTTACTTCCTGTACATTTGACTCCTTGGCTAGAATTTCTTTTGCCTGAAATATATCATTTCTTCATATTAGTTAATGATTTTATGAATTAAGGTTTGAAAAATGAGTAATGATTTATTAATGACATTCATTATGAATTATATTATAATTCATTAGAATCTACTTTAATTTAATATTTTACTTGCAACATATAATTAGAACATAATTAATATTGCTTCTTAAAAAAATAATCCAGGTTCTATTTCGAACTAGAGATCATAAATCTTTTTATTCAATACAAGTTCATGTATTAATATTGATAAATCAATTAACAAAATCAGTAAGATGTAATTAATTAATAAATCGTTATCTTGTGAATATTATTCATAAGAAGTCAAGAAACAGTTGCAAAAGATAATTCAGTTTTACATAAAATATGAATTGAATGTCTTGGAACTACAAAGTCGTCTATGTTTTGTCAGGCAAACAGTTATTCATGGGTAAATAATCAGATACCTCTATAAATCTGAAAAAAATTAAAAACCTATAAAACTCCATATACCTGTTAAAAAACATAGAGCCTGTAATAAAATGGTACAAGAAATTATTTAATAACGTTAGGAATATTATATACTGAACAATTAGTGATCATCAGAAAATATACAGAGGTAGAGAGAGCCATTTCCTTACCTATAGAACATAGAAATATCCAAAAAAAAACAGAAAACAGATTAAAAGCTCATAAATAGGAAAAAATACTAGAGCAAGAATGAATTAAACTTCAGTTATAAGAAACGTTGAATCATCAAATATTCTCTGACATATCACGCGGCAGTTGAATAAGAAGAAAGTACGCGTAGGACCGATATAATATTGATGGATATATTGATGATAATAATATGTCGAAATGATGCAACCAACCAATAATTAGCATGATAAAGAAACAAGGCGGCAACGATTCAATGTATCAGACGCGTACCTTATCGCAGAGAGTTTTCACTTGGCTTTCTGTCAGTTGTTTGCAGTCGTTCAACTGTTCTATCCACTGGTCGAGCTCTTTGAGTGACGCCTTTTCCTCCATGGTATGAATCTAAGCAACGTTAGAGTATATCGTGCCTGATGCACTTAGCACATGTAATACCACTTTACGAGCCTATCAATAAACTAAATCATTCGCTTTTGCTCCAGCAGCCTCTCAACACAAATATCGCGATCGGGCGCACACTCACAAAATGGCCGAACGCGAGTACCTTGGCTGACGTCAGGCTCGATTCCTGCGTTCGGCCACTATATCCTCATCAACGGCCAATCAACGTTATGCTTACATAAGAATAAACCAATACTATTGAGGTCTTACTATTGTTCCGGCAACGAGGAAGGTACAACGCAAATGTCATTAAGAACTGATAATAATTAAATTTTCTGCGAAAAGGCTGTTAAATTCGGATTTATGGTCTACCACAGAAAAAAGATTATAATCTATTTTCTATGTTTGTACGAATATCTCAATGCATATGGTACAATTGGGTGTGTCTTTTAGTCACTAAGTGGACTAGTCATGTTCCTGCTTCTTTTTGAATTTACACGCAATGCCATACTTTCGGGAAATTGCTGGATAATACAATATGCGTCATGATGTTTACGCTGCGTGATCTTTATATGAAATAAATCCATATGTTTTGAAAAGATTGGAGTACCTATGGAGTACTTCTTTAAACCATGGGAATGTTATTAGCTGTGGAAAGGAATATATCAATATAAATATGCATTATACCTGAGACATCACCTTAGAAGTCCGTGCGTGTAAATTGAGACCTGATGCATCTTTCATTGCAACTTTTACCTTAGCCATAGGAAGTGTATTAGTTATAACCCGGTATCATACTCCTGATTTATTCGTTATTCACATTCGTAATATTACTATATTTTTTAATACAGAAAACAGATAACATTTGTCGCGGTGATTGATGAATATTTGTCACGATTCACATCCAATATTACATAATAAAAAAATTTTCAAATTCTTTAGTATAACCTTGAACGCGTCCCACTTTTATAGACGTTCATTTTTATTCAAAACGACAGTCGAATGTAAGCATGAATAAAGAAACATTTTGAATTAGACGCATTGTCTGCACTCTCTCTTAATCGTTTTTACGAAGATACTGCAGGGGATCTCCTTTTTTTATTAAATAATAACTGAAAGGTTGATAACTATTAGAATTCACCTAAATGAACTAGTGGTGAAAAGAAAATAGTAAATTTTCATATAGTTTTCAAAGAATAAGCATTCTTTCTTTATTTTATTTATTCGAATTTATTGAACGCGACTTCTACAAGGATATATTGAATTATAAAAGATAAATAATCACGTTTCGGTCCTTCAGAGTGTAATTCTATGCCTACTGAAAATTAACAAGTTACGTTAATAAAAATAGGGAATATTTGTAAAAATAAATAAAGCCTAATGTTAAATATGTACCATCAAAAAATGGAGCAAAGAACCGAAAAAAAGGATCCATTAGGATGTAAAGTCTCACAAGGCTGGGACTAAATTCAAACTTAAACGGTAAAACGAAGCCTTAACAATTTTATTAACGTTTGATGTGAACTATAGATCACTCTCGGCGTAATATGAATTTTAACTATAAATGCGTAAGACAAAAACACCTAAGGGATAAATACCGGGATCTGATAAGACTTACATCGGATGTATCAGACATTTCAAAACGACTCATGCGCAAAATTACTGGAATTAGTGCTTGCTAGGGGCAGATCTCACAGGCAGAACTGCAAAAAGTATACAATAGATAGCGCTAAGTAAATACTTATTTGACACGTGTGTACTAGTAAATAATACTTAACTGAAATATAAATAAAAAAGTAAGCAGTATTATGTAACAATTGTATATATTATTTCGTTCGATATTTTTCTATTGTACAAATGATCATATGTACTTACTTCTTTATCCCTTATGTTACAGAATATTCGCGTGTTTCCTTATTTTAAGGTAAGGTTACCTTCATGTGACCCATACCTATTTTGTAAGTAAAGTATACCATAGTATTGTAATTTTAATTTTTTTAAAGAACATTTGTTACCATTGTGCAACAGGAGTTTTTGATAGCTGAATCATGAAAAAACAAAAACATGGACATAAACGAAGTAAGCCCATCCAAAAGACACGAAAAGAATTGCGAAAAGAGAAACGTCAAGAGAAAAAGATCAGCAGGGCAAAGTATTATCAAAAACAAATGAAAATTCCTGGACAGTTTGTATTAAATCCTAATAAAAAGACTGACGTAATGATTCAGAATGCAAAAAATGAAAAAGTTAGACAAAATCGACAGAAAGTAGAATGTGATCAAGATAGAAAGAGGAAACAGGAACGGCTTCAAAGGGAAATGCAAGCTCAGCGAAAGTGTCAATTAAAAAAAGCAAATGTTCAAGAGGATAAAATTATTAAACAATTAGAAAAGCAACTCAAATTAAATAAGAGAAAAATTAAAACAATTCCAAAGTCTTTCGCTTCTGATGGGTTGGATTGTATCCTTTTTAATCTTTCAATTATTTTTCATTTAATTGCCCAAAACTAATTTAATAAGCCAAAATGTTTTAGTAACTGTAATTCCTTATCTTTGACATAGATCTTTTGGATTTTTGTGATGATGAAAATAGAAAACTTGCTGTGGAAACAGAGAAACAGTTGACAGGTATAGATTCTGGATCAGAATTTGAAGAAGACTTTGCAGTAGCTACAGGCACCTATAGTACTGAAAATCCAGACAATATGTCAGAGTCTGAAAGTGGTAATTTCAAAGATGAGGAAACTGATTTAGAAAATGATTCAGACAATGATATAGTATCAGATTTAGCTATTCTAAATTCTGATGACAGCAATGAGATGGATAGGTACACTAATGAAGCAGAATATCTTATAAAACTGAAAGTTATAACATACAAATTCCAAATTTCATTATAAATTTCAGCGGTCAAGAAGATTCCGACGTGGAAAGCGAAAATGTGGAGGAAGATACCGATTCTATCACCAAAAACAGTAAAAGAAAGCTTACTTTTGCACATAAAAATCTTCGCAACGGGGAGGCGAGCCAAAAGAAATTAAAAGGAACTCATGATTCTACAAAGGTCGAAAGCAATGGAATAACATATTCGGAGTCTGGGGATTCAAAGTCTGATATTAATGAAAATCGCGATGAAATTTGGGAAGATATATATGGTCGAACAAGAGATAAAGACGGTAATGTTATTTCTAACAATGAAACCAAATACGTACCACCTGCAATAAGGTTGAAACAAGAAAATGCTGATAACGACAAAAACATAAAGCTGATGAGACTTAGAAAACAATTAAAAGGTCTGCTCAATCGATTGGCCGAACACAATATGCACGCAATTGCTTCACAAGTATGTCTAACAATCAAAATAGTAGTCCAAGAAGTTTAATTATACACTGTTTATACATTATGTTTTATACGTGTAGCAATTAATTTTACTCATCTCTTAGGTTGATGAATTATACATGTCAAACAGTCGAAATGATATGAATGAAATGTTATCAAAACTCATGATGGAGTCTATCGTTGCTCCTGTTTTGACACCAGACAGACTCGTTGCTGAGCACATGATGCTTATTACAATACTTCATGCTAATGTTGGAACTGAAGTTGGTGCACACTTTTTGCTGACAACCGTTAAAGAATTTGATAAAATGTTGAAAATACCGCAAGAAGTAGAAAATAAGGAATTAGATAACGTGATCTTGATGATAGCACATTTATATAATTTTAAGGTAAGTTCTCATTCTGCGAGTAGTGAACACTACCAAATCTATGAAATAAAAACAATAATAAGTGATTGTATAAGATTATAACTAATATTTTTGTTCATATGTTGTCCTTAGGTCTATGGATCGAAACTTCTTTATCAGATCTTAGAAAATATCTCACAGAATTTTACAGAGAAGGAAGTTGAGTTAATACTGCTTATATTGAAAACAGTAGGATTTGCTTTACGAAAGGACAATCCTATTGCCCTGAAAGAATTGATCTTAAAATTACAACAGAAAGCTTGTTCTACTACTTCGGATAAGTAAGTAAAGTTTTACAAATACTGTATTCTTGTAATTTTTTGTTATACTCTTCAACAATTTGTATTAGTCAATCAACTTATTTCAAGCTATAAATATTAATATAGTTTGAAGTTATTTATTCCTATTACATTTGTATACATATAGATAAACGCACTAATACTTAGTCATATTTTCAGCTTGAGAGTAAAATTTATGTTAGATGTATTGCTGGCAATAAAAAATAACAACGTATCAAAAATTCCTCAGTACGATCCATCACATATAGAACACTTAAAGAAACTTATGAAAACATTTGTTCGCAAAGGAAACAGCGTTACACAGTTTAACATTGCATTAAACGATTTGCTTGAAGGTAACATTCAAATAGTAAACCATTATGTTATCTTAGGTCAGTGTCATTGCACAACTTATGATATATATGAAAATAATTCTTGTATTGTAGTAAACGAAAGAGGCAAGTGGTGGATAGTTGGATCTGCGTGGATAGGCAATTCAGAGGATACAAAGCCAACAAAAAATAACGCTAAATCGCAACCGATATTCAGCCAAAAGATATTGGAGTTAGCCCGTAAACAACGTATGAATACTGACATAAGAAGAAATATATTTTGTGTTTTAATGACGGCCGAGGACTATCTTGACGCATTTGAGAAACTTCATCATCTTGGACTGAAGGATCAGCAGGAAAGAGAAATTATCTACGTGATAATGGACTGTTGTTTACAAGAAAAAAAATTTAATCCGTATTACGCAGTGTTGGCCCAAAAATTTTGTGACTGTGATAGAAAATATCAGGTAGATCCATTTTGTTCTGGCTCGACAATTTAACGAATTATCTTTACAAATCTTGTCGAATTTTCCTATCTGTAGATGACCATTCAGTACACGTTGTGGGATAAGTTGAAGACATTAAAAAGTTATACAGGAAATCAATTGACGAATCTTGCACAATTTTTGACTCATTTGTTCATTGAGAGAGGTCTTCCACTCTCTGTTTTTAAGGTAAGAATATTTTTAGTGAAATAATTGGACTCCATAATTTGCTTATGAGTAAATTATGTTTTCGAGGGGCCATAGTTTTATGCCTTTTTATTATTAACCCTTTGACTGCTACGAGCGCAAATGTGCGTTCAGCGAAAGCTGTCACTGTGGCCTATGGGCGCACATATGCGTCCGGCACAAGCTGTCGATATAACTATTGCCGGCCGCACGCCATTCACGCGAAGCTCTTCGGCTCAGAGTATTCAGCAGTCAAAGGGTTAAGAAAGAGGCATCCAGACTTAACATTTTAATCATGGTCTAACTGCAGTTCATATTACTCCTGCTAAAAGTATTTTTTTCCTTTAAGGTTGTTCAGTTTGGTGAATTGGATAAACATACGCTAAGACTGCTGAGACAGATCGTACTCGGAATATTACTTCACAAGAGTACTGAAGCCTGCGAGAAAGTCTTCGAGAGGATAGCACTGTCACCACAATTACAAGCTCTCCGGGAAGGTTTAAGGTTGTTTATATCCCATTTTCTTGTTAAAAATATGAAACGTGATAACATACCCGAAGAAGAGGTACGAAAACTTCAAAAGAGAGCGGAACTCGTTGATAAGATACTGACAACAAAAGGATCAAAACTAATATTTTAATAGTTCAAAGACTTCTTGCAATCTCAACGGGGTTTTTTTTTTTTTTTTTAATCAAATACAGTGAGTTAATTTATTGTGATTGTATGGTTATGAATTACATAGAGAATATAATATGTATGCGCAACATACATATATATGAATATATATGGGTACTCTATGACATCAGCGATTACAAATGCAGATTGAGATTTAAAAAATTATCAATAACTCAACAGTGTCACCATTATATATATATAATTCGTTATTATTCGTTTCGAGGAAATTTATTTTAAATACGATAGATTTACGAAAAGCCAAAAAATAATAACTATTTTTATTTCCCCTTGCAATTAAGAGGGCTAATATAACGCATCATTTAATTAAAAAATTTATTTTTGTAACACATGCACGATTTTCGCGTTTTTCGTCCCTATTAAGCGTAAAGTACCAGTTTTTTTACCGGCGGGCAAAAAAAGTCGTCAGCGGGCAAAAAAAGTGAGTAGCAGGCAAAATAAGTCAGCAGCGGGCAAAAAAAAATTTTTTTTGCCCGCTGACAAAATTTCGCTGTAAACTGCACAGAATTTTCAAAATTATTAAAATTTTCAAAAATTTCAAAATTAACAAAACAGCTAATTCACTCCCGCTTTATAGCCATGAAAAACGCGAAAATCCATACATGCGTCACAAAAACTATGGTGTGCACCAAGGGCTAAGCGGGCTTTTTGACCTCGTGTGGTTTGCAGTACTCGTCTTCGGCTCGGAGACGCACTCGCCTTCGGCTCGTGCTACCTCGCCTTCGACTCGTACTGCAAACTCCACACTCGGTCTAAAAAAGCCCACTTTACGCCCTTGGTACACAATATACTATTTCGCTAACATAGTTGATCAAATTCGCTCATAAAAGTTTGTTCTAACGCCAGTTGTTACTGTTATTGCTGGACCGTGAACCGATTCATTATTATAAATGTGAGAATTACGAAGAGTGAATGAGTTTAGCCAAAGTTTTGTATGCAAGTCTTGTAGGAAGTTTCATATTTTACATCTAAACCACCACTGCATCCGTAACCGCCAAGCCGATGAATACGGGCATAATCATCGCAATTCACAACTCCATCTCCGTTACAGTCCTGAAAAAGATAATGATCATGTAAATTATTCAAAATCACTGTGAAGATTTAATATTCATTGTTGTTGATCAGCCGAATGAATGTCGTCATACCTGTCCGAATTTGTTCATGTATCCTTGCACAGCACGAGATGCGCAATAGGGATCATTCACACATCTTGGATAAGCTGCAAATACATATAAATTGTATCAATTCACTTTTCATCCAGGTATTCTATTATAATTAAGCTACTGAAGTAGCAAAATCAATGCAATTGTTCATTCTAAGCTTCATTTCGCACCTCCTTCAACGGTGTTAGGTTCATTATTAAGAGTAGGCTTTCCACCATCAGCCCAGTAGCCCCAGGTTATGCGAAAAGGCCCACATACTTCACCGACGCAACCGGATGTGACATTGCAGCCGGATGCAGCTTCGCAAATGCATCCAAGGCAGGTCTGAGATAGTAGTTCACCCTGAGTTGCCTGCTGGGCTGTAATAAAGAATATTTTCTTCATAAACTTAATTTCTTATGGCATGAATATCATCTGCATTAACATTAAATCTACCATCGACGGGTCATTTCAACCTTTTAAAGCCATAAATACATTTATAAAAAATTGTCGATAGGTTTAGTGTTAATGATTGTTTGCATTGTTTATAAACACAAGCAAACAAATAATTCCATCACCTCGGAATGTTCGCGCTGTTCCTTTTTTATTGTTCTTTTTGTACATTTTTGGCTTTAACGATGAACGTCATTTTATATATTTTTTTAAAAAACAAATAAGATAACATCCTACAGAAAAATTTATTTCGGTCGGATTCTTCTAGATCTCGTCAAGATTGTTAGTCAAAAAATAATTTTGACCGTTTGATAATCATTTTGCCATAAACGCATATTCTTCATCGATCAGATAAATTTGTTTGCAAGCTAGCAACATTTACAAAGAAATGAATTAATTGCATTTTCATGTTTCAAACAACTAAACTTTTTTCATTCTTGTACTATTCACTCATGTTTATGGGTTCTTTTTGTAATCGGCCATTAGGTAAATTGGATACTATTTCCAGAATCCTTAGTCATTCCTTTGTGTGTTAAGTGAAATCTAATTATTCGTGAATAATACAACGCAAGTTATAGGTTGTATTTGGTATCTAAAAAATAAAGAATTTCTTGCAACGTCCTGTTTTCCAAATCGAAGCATTCCAATGCTTTTAACTTTGTATGCAAGATGCGTCCATATTTTATATTACATTTCACATATAACTTGATGATAATCAAAGTTCCATTATAACTGAAAATTAAACCTTATACATTTTTTTATAATATCGTTCGTTGAGCATACTAATGCAAAATTGTACAGTAATTCTATTCAGCTTACACGCTTGCGTATTGATACCTGAGATTTATACATTTCGTTTTATCCATTTGTCGGCTACAACAAGCTACTCGTATCTATGTATAATAAATATTGGCAACCCCTGATAAGGATATTAATCCGAGCGCGAAACCAGCTTCCCTTGAACTTGCCTTAGGACGGATAGAATACCCGAAGACCAAGTGTTTGAATATAGCTACAGGCATCATCTGGAAAACCGGATCCCATATCCACCGTTGATCTTAACACGCGAATATTTATGTGGCACATTAATAGAATCCGGTTTAAGAGTCCTGGGAAATTTTTTGTATGTACTTTCATTTTGAAAAGTTTCGTATGACTCGTATCTTCGCCAACAATTTTACCCTTTTAATAGAAAGCTTATACGAATTTAATTTAAATCATTAATGGAGGATTATTGAGCTTGTCAGCGGGTACCTATTTTATGCATCCATAAGTATTCAATGGTTTTTAGCAGTAACTTCATCGCATGTGAAGAGACTGTATGTCTGGTATATGCATGCATTATTATATGTCGTACTTAAATTTTGTTTATTAAAATTTGCAGTCTGCAATTAGAAAATTAATGCACTGATGCGTTTTTCGTAACGATTCGATTGTTACATGATTTTTAATTTTTGGTTTTCCGGAAAGCTGATACAAAGTAATATAGATTTTGCCGGTGAAAAGACTGATATTTTTTTTTTAATGGAAAATTGATTTTCTGATTAATATTTACATTCGTAGCAAGCTTTGTATATATAAATATATAGATACTTTTTAACAAGACCAAAAATCATTGTATCGCGCAATAGATCCTTCTCTTTCTAATTCCAATAAGGTACATGTATTATCGGATTCTTGTGATACATATACACATAATTTTTAGATATATTATATCAAGAACACGTGATCGCACACATATCTCAATCACCATGAAATGACCTCGCACGCCTACTTAAAGTTTTTAATTGTCTTTTGATGCCGTTCTTGAGATCGGTTTGCGCAAAGATTTTTTGATTGTATAAGGAAAGACGAGAAGATGGCGAAAATTGTAATTCTTATTTGAAGTACGCGCATAGACACAGTCGCGGCCAATCGGCCAACCCTGACATTTCGATAATTGAAGGTTACCGGAACTTTAAGGAAGTGTGAATTTATCATTCGATAAAAAAAAGAATTATACGTATTTGTTCTTAAAGTTAAAGTAAGTTTGTGATTACTGACAGTTCTATTAATAGTCGTTAGACATGCAATTTCAGACAAAATATACACGTGGTGTAATTTGAAACCTACTTTAATTTGATTTCGGATTAATCTCCGATTTGTATTGGAGAATGCAAATTGAGGCGAACTTAAGCAAGCAATTACAGTTCTTAGTAAATGACGTGAGGACATCTGCTGTGTTCTTTTTTATATGAAAAAAATTAAATTGCACTGTTTCTCTCATACGTTGGTGACGAAAATTAGGGAAAAATTTTGCAAAGACTTCAAAGTACTTTTTAATTAGTCGAACAGTCTTGAAAATGATCTTCAAAGTATATATTAATGTTTTTTAATTTAACCTTTTTTTTTTGTTACTTCAATAGGATTTTTAGTACACAGTCATAGTCCTGATTAACTCTACATTTATTATTAGACTTAATCTCTTTATTAAATCAATTAATAAGATAATTTTGTCCATATACCATTATATAATTTCTATTATATTATAATAACATTGAGTATCATACGAGTTTTAATAATTGTCACAACACGACGGTCACATTATTGTGATCTGTAGCACAGAAACGAAGTGCACATTGTTGTGTGGTATAAATTTACTCTTTACTTTTTACACGTCTTAATATTTGAGTAACTATATTGTATGTATTACTTTCCAAATTCAATTATTTCTCACAGAAATGTGTTCGCATATTTTTTCTATAAATATCAAGTAAAAGAAATGTTAGGAATTGCGTGAAAAGAAATTGGTTAACCTGGACGGTATTTTATTAAAAATGGCTTTAGTGTCTTCAATTGAAATTTTCGAGACTGAAGTTCCATGAAATATTTTGGCAATGATGACGTCGTCATCGAACCGGAGAAAGTCTTGTGGGTGACATGCGTATTGAAAATAGCTCAATGTCATCAAGAATTACGTAAGCGTCTCCTTTTTATATTGAAAAATATCTACAAAAGATGGATGATGAATTTATGACTTTTGTTATTTTCTCAATGAAAGCAGAACTTCAAATTAATTTTTTTACGCAAGTTTGCCCTTGTCCAATTTTCAAAGATTATTTTAAATATTCAGAATTGAGCTTGATAAAAAATTTTAACATTTTCGACCACGTCGGGCGGCGAAGCGACTATTCAAATTTCATGAAAGCGGAGAATAAAGAAGAGTTTTTATAACGTGACGGGAAGATGAAAGCAGATTTTGTAAAAGCTTGAAAATCCAAACACCATGCAGACTTATTTAGTCTTGTTATTATATTTACAATTATACTTGTCCTACACCATCGTCCACTGACAAGCTGATAAAAAATGTTTCTACCGTCAAAATTCAATTTCGCGGTTATCGTTCGTACGATTACAATTGGCTTCCGGTTTTGTATCGCGTCACTAAAATCAAAATAGGGTACCAAAAGTAAGATTTTCAGGAAATCAAACCCCTTTTTTCTTTTAGTCACAACATATGATTATTTGCTCATCAATGCTTTACATTATTAGCCGACGTCACCGCCATTCAAAAGTACCATTAACGTCAGTTAGCATGAAATGTCGACTTCCGTGTAGACAAGTTCGCCT
>JARQSV010000646.1:181296-215318 GCA_030142285.1 Calameuta idolon
GTAGTAGAGTCCCTCGAGTAAGAGCTGGCGGAAGAGCATTTGTGGTAGTGTATACCTACTCATCTCTGTATACACCATCTCTGGTAGAGTCAAAGATGAGTAGGACTCTACTTTGTAGGACATCCTAACGAACCCTGGTGGTAACGTGTGTAAGTTACTTGTACTTAAGTCACATAGCAGTTTCTCCAAGTACGCATATTCAATTCAGGGTCCGTACACTCGCGGGCTGGTTGCAAGTATCGACAGTCCTGACACCTAGGTAAGGGGTCTACAAATTAGAAACGAGTTTTGGCAATGTAATTAGATCAAAATTCGAGTAAATCGTTATTAGAAAAATACATTGATAGATTTACTGTCCTATATTGGCGTCATTTGATTTTCTAAGTTTTATTCATCTTGTGAAAATTACTCCATACGTCGAAAGTTAGGTTAAGCTCCGGCTCAATATCTCACATCCCAGTTGTTTATTATATAACAAAGTTGAATTGATGTTATGATTACTTTCCAGAAAATGTTGAGGCTTCCACTGGTGAGGGCCACGGGCTTGTCGAGCAATAGACTCGGTGCCGTCGGCCTTCATACGACAGGTAGTAAGTCGCAAGCATCTCAGGAACTTGTCGAAGTCTTCATCGATGACAAACCAGTCCAAGTTCCTCCTGGAACTACTGTACTTCAGGTATATCAAACTTTTTATCTATGGGATTCTCCTGATAATTTTCTTGTATATAAATTATGTTTTATTTTACTTCTTGCAGTTTATGAAATAATATAATAGTTCTCTACACATTGTACAGAATTTGTAACAATAAGCATATTTAACATTCTAAGTTATTATTCATGCATTCTGATTTGTACCTACACATATATATTTCATATATAGCTTATTTGGATAATGAAAAATAAAAATTTTGTTTCAGGCATCATGTGAAACTATTATTTCAAGTTATTATATTGTATATGTGTATATATATTTATCTTTGTTGCTATACTTTGCATAGATGTTATACATATGATGGCTATTTCAAATACTGTACAGTAAGAAATTTCATTTTTTGTTAATAACTAAAAAAGCCTATTTGTCTTTGTTACTTTTATAAATTTAAAGCACATATAATGTGTTTTATATAAAGGTTATTCAAAGATGGTATCACTATTTTGATTTCTATTTTCAAAAACTTTTTATTTAATTTTTGTGTTCAACTCCAAAAAATTGTTCCAGTCCATTTGTTCACTTGTTATATTATGTCATATATGAATAACTTTTATTTGTTTAGGCTGCAGCAAAGGCAGGAGTTGAAATTCCCCGATTCTGCTATCATGAACGTCTGGCAGTAGCTGGAAATTGCAGAATGTGTCTCGTTGAAATTGAAAAGCAAATTAAAGTAAGCAATAACTGTTTTTAAATTTCTACATTTTCTTCCTCAACTTCTCAAGATTTAATCTTCTAAATAGAGCTTTTCTTAATATTCATCAGACTCAAGAATATACAAATATATTTTAATTTTATTTAGCCTGTCGCAGCATGCGCTATGCCAGTAATGAAAGGCTGGCGAGTAAAAACAAATTCCGATCTTACGCGTAAGGCACGTGAAGGAGTAATGGAATTCCTACTAGTAAATCATCCCTTAGACTGTCCCATCTGTGATCAGGGTGGTGAATGTGATCTTCAAGATCAGAGTATGGCTTTTGGTAATGATCGGAGCCGCTTCACTGATATCGAGTTCAGTGGTAAAAGAGCTGTTGAAGACAAAGACATCGGGCCATTAATTAAAACTGTCATGACCCGTTGCATCCATTGCACACGGTGTATCCGTTTTGCTTCGGAAGTCGCTGGTTTAGACGATCTGGGAACAACTGGCCGTGGAAATGATATGCAGGTATAGATACTTGCGTGTTTTTAATCACAATCGTTTTTATTACAATAAATCGTAATCCTGTTAAATCTACAATGAATGCAAATATTATAGGTGGGAACATACGTGGAAAAAATGTTCTTATCAGAATTGTCTGGCAATGTCATTGATCTATGCCCTGTTGGTGCTCTGACAAGTAAACCCTATGCTTTCGTAGCTCGTCCTTGGGAAAATCGTCGTACTGATAGTATCGATGTTCTTGATGCTGTTGGTAGCAACATTGTCGTTTCTAGTAGAACTGGTGAAGTTTTGAGGATTCTGCCAAGAGTTAATGAGGTTAATAATATTAATCTAGATATTACTTGACATAACATGTTCAGTAATCTAATTTATCTTCAAAAATGCATATCAAAAAACGTGGTACTGTTTAGGATGTAAATGAAGAGTGGCTGTCAGATAAGTCACGTTTCGCCTGTGACGGTCTTAAGCGCCAGCGAATAATTACACCAATGATTAAAATAGGTGATAAATTACAATCAGTAGCATGGGAAGATGCTCTTGTAACTGGTAAGATTCGTCATTATATGAATTGCGTTTTGCAAAGCTGCAAACACCCTTTTTACACTTGACAAAGTACGTTTATTAATAATAATTTATGTGTTTTTCTTACAATAAAAAGCTGCAAAAGCATTGCAAACGGCAGCTGGAAATAAAGGTGCTGTAATTGCTGGAAAACTGGCTGATGCTGAAGCCCTCATTGCTCTGAAAGATCTATTTAACAAGCTTGGATCGGAGGTTCTAGCTACAGAGCAAGGCTTTCCTAAGGATGGGCCAGGAATCGACCTCCGGAGCAGTTACCTTTTGAATAATACAATAGCTGGTATTGAAGAAGCAGATGTAGTTCTTTTAATCGGCACAAATCCAAGATACGAGGCTCCTCTGGTAAATACTCGACTCAGGAAGGGATATCTCCATGGTGAACAGACAATTGCGCTTATCGGTCCTGATATAGATCTATCGTACGAATACGAGGTAAGAAATAGTGTAATTATGTATTTTATATATTTCCTAACTTAGAATTGCAACCTGTATCCTGTTGTAAACCATCACTTTTATTAGCATTTGGGAGATTCTATTGATATTATCACAAAATTGGAAAACGGTTCACATCCGTTCAGTGCAACTTTGAAAAATGCTAAGAAGCCATTAATTATTTTGGGAGCTGAACAACTCACGCGAAAGGACGGAGCTAAAGTCGTCTCCGAAACTCAAGCATTGGCAAACACTTTGGGGAATAACGTGCAGGTAAATCGAATTTATAATAAACTTGGTTTGTTGCTGTCTCAAGAAAGCTCAGAAAAGAATTAATTCGCCTTTCGTTGCAATTTGTTTCAGGCTTCAGAGGATTGGAAAGTATTGAATGTGCTTCACACGAATGCTTCTCAAGTTGCAGCTCTTGATCTGGGTTATGGGTCTACCATAGACGATGTGAAACAGCAGCAGCCTAAAGTTCTATTCCTTTTGGGAGCTGATGATGCTAATATTAAAAAAGAAGACTTCCCCAATACTTTCATCATCTATCTCGGTCAGTAGATTATTGTATAAATAAGTGGAAATAGAATATTAGCACACAGTATGAAGGTTAGATAACTTACAAGTTTATGTAAATTTTGTGAAACAGGAAGCCATGGTGATCAAGGAGCAACGATCGCTGATGTGGTACTTCCTGGAGCAGCGTACACAGAAAAAACAGGGAGTTACGTCAATACTGAGGGTCGTGCTCAACAAACTGGTGCAGCCTTAACTCCTCCAGGTATGGCTCGTCCAGACTGGAAGGTTATCCGGGCCCTATCTGAGGTATGTTCAAGAAACACGAACTGTTTACGTATTTTACTCATAGGAAATTTGAATGGTAATCTTTGCATATAATTTTTTAGATCGCTGGTCATAGGCTACCTTACGACAATATAACAGAAGTACGCTCACGATTAGAAGAAGTTGCACCACATATAGTTAGATATGGTGATGTAGAGCCTGCTAATTTCTTTGCTCAGGCCCATGAACTGGCTAGGGTATGTATATGCATATAATCTCTGTGAAGAACTATCAAAATTGTTTTACATTATTTTACAGCAAACCGGAGGATCATTCCTACCAGATCCTGTTGACATCAAGCAAAAGACTCTTGATCAATTCTTCATGACAGATGTGATTTCTCGAGCGTCTCCTACGATGGCCAAGTGCGTTCAAGCAGCCATAAAGCAACGTCAAACCGAACTATAAGACGCCACCTACGGAATTATGTAAATAGGTAGGATTCTGTTATAATGATATAGAGAAAAACTATATTCATTGTAATGTTACTCTGCATAACCTTCAGTTTTGAGCTCTTAAAGATGCATTGAAGAATTTCATTAAAGTGACAGGTACGCTGAATACAATTGTAACAGAATTCTATAATTGAACATCCCACTAGTTTGGTTAACTGTATGATAGTAACTGATAGGACATTAAGTTATTTAAAAATAAATGTCTACCAGTGTCAGTGGACAATCTTGTGTAGTTTTTAGTATCCAATTGATCATTTTAATTGAATTGACTTTTTTTATCTTCTGAACATATAAATGTCACTCATAGTAGATTCATACATCCTATGCGTTTCAGTAGTAATTTGTTACAATGAGATTTATTAATTTATAATTCATTATACTTGAAGCACAGCACTTTTAAAATTCAAAAGAGAGATATACTATTAGGCAGTGAAAGTATTGCTAAAAAAAAAGTAATGTCCGTAACTCTGTCTTGTTAAACGCTATTAAACACATTCGTTAACTATAGAGAAATACTTTTTTTTTCTACAGTCGCTTTTGTGTAGTAAGGAAATATAATGATATAAGTGAATTATTGTACAATAATTCTGATTAAATCGAAATCCTCTTTACAATATGGGAGGAAGGATCGAGAAGAAGAAAACCGTGAATAGACTAAAAATGTTCATATTTATTTTGGAACTGTAAAAGTCAATTTCAAATTGGCTTTTCAGTATAATAAACATTAGTCTTAGTTACTTGATTCGGGTTGGTCATCCGTATCAAGTTCACCAGAGCTTTCATCAGATTCCACCTATGAATACAAAATAAAAAATCTTTAATTATTATTCTATTAGATGACTATTTCAAATATTGTAATTGCTAGCTTTTGTTTGTGTTATATAAAATCTATTTGTATGGAAGGTATTTTTTTACTTAAATTTAGTTTAAAAAATCTGAAGTAATATTTTGGAACTGAAAAAGATGGTCTAAGATACTGATTTTTATTTTAGCATCATATGTTCAAGTGAGGAGGTAGACTATCCGAAATTATTATATGCAGTTAAGAATTACTTTCTACTATTCAATGCATTTAATGATAGTTAAGAATCCAATGTCTTGAGTATTAAAAAGGAATTTTTCTATTTTTACAAATCAGATTCGTAAAACGAAGCAATTTGCACCCAAAACGCAATAAATTCTGCAAAACATGCTTTTAAATGATTTCGATAGCTGTCAAAACATTGGATAACAGTTGGTCAGGAAAAAATAACGAAACGGAGCAAATGAAACAATATTATTTGAAGTATCACAAGACTAAAAGAAATTCATGAAGGATTATTATTATATAGAAAAATTATATTTCGAACCTTTTCTCCTAATGCGATTAATTTCTGTTTATAAGACATTATCTTGCTTTCTTGATCTGTTAGAAGTTCTAGCAAGTCTTCCTGGTCTTTTTGCAACTTTTCCAACTCATCCATCTTCTCCTTCAAAGCGCTTTCAAGCTTCGATTTACTCCGATTACTTCTTTCATGTTCATACTCTTTGAGTTTCATGATACTGTCATCCAATCGCTGTTGTAAATCTTTCACCATAACTTTATACTTGTCGAGTTCTTCACGAACTGTCGTGTCAATATGATTTTCAGTAGACATAATTTGTTTTTCATCAGAGAAATTCGTTTGAGCTGCACGAAGCACTAAATTCTGATCTTTAAGGTGATTTACTGTAGCTTGGAGTTCGTGGATTTGAGCCTATAAAAAATAGAATGTTAAAAATTTGACTACTACACATTTTATCAATGTTGCACTTGTATTGGAACGAGTACGTACTTCAAGATCACGTTTCTCTTTACTCAGCATTGCATTTACTTGATTAAGACTTTGAATTTGTACGTCTTGTTCCCTAATGAGTTCTTTGTATTGTGCGACTAGAGCTGATTCGGAAGGTGTAAGTGTAGAAATAGGATCGTTGTCTCGATGAGAGCTACTACCATCAAGTACGGATTTAACAATGATGCCTAGAAGGTAAATTATGTATCATAATGATATAATAGGAAAATTAATATCGTAGTAGAAAAGCTAACCTTCCAAATTTTTCAACAATCTACAAAATTCGTGATCGAGTAGTAAATCGGCAGGATTCTTCGCAGATGGTTGAGGATGTTTCAAGGTTCTAGAATAGACTTCATGCCTCGTGATACCACCAATAGCATCCTGAAATCTCTCTAATCCTATTCTGTTTTCTATTAGGTGGCATAACTTTTCCTAAAACCAGAATTACAAGACGTTCATAGTTCTTATCTTGAAAGTTATCATATTATCACATTGTCACTAAGCGTCGAAAAATTATCAACACTTGCCTTTGTATAATTAGGAACAGTGTCATCATTGAAATATACACATAAGCCGATTAATAGAGCGCACATACTTTGAAGCAGAGTCTCTTGGAGGTCATCGTTATTCTCTTGCGAGGATAACAATGCCGTTAGGTAAGCTACTGATGAGTCTATACCAAGGAACGCTTTTACAGCAGCGGGGCATTGCGCCGTCCACCTACAGAGAAGGATCAGGAGTCCCAGTTTGCACTGGGTCTTATTCCCTTGTTGCAATAACATTACGCATTGTTGCATCAAGGTTACAGGAGGCTTTCCAATGTTTGTAGCTAAAAGAACCCTAAGCAGTTGTTCCTTCTGAGTGACATTGTCTATCAAAGCATAAGACAGAGCCACGGCTGAGAACCAGTTTGACAATGAATCCGAAGAAAAGAGACCACCGCATAGTAACTGTCCTGTGAATTAGAATGTTAAGTAAATAGTTTCTTTAAAGAGTTATTATCCGCAAGAAGTTAAATTTTACCTGTTGTTAAAGATGGGGCTTCGTTGCCCTGTGGTAGTAAGGTTTGAACTAACTGCGATTGACCCAGTTCATTTTTGTAGAGAAAACATTGAAAACAGTAAAGAACAGAACATCGAAGTAGGAATGGTTGTTTCTCATTCACCATAGACATGAGGAGCACGACTATAGCTGGCCTAAGACAAGAGAATGAATTAAAGAAATAAATGTGAATAAAAGAAATTATTATATTACTTAAAGTTGTTTTAATACCTTGGTGGAGTGCTAGGAGCCATGACACCTGCCAAAAATTCTTGATTACTTGCATTGCCTCTTATGACTTCAGCTACAGCGCTTATAGTCTCTGTAAGAACATCAGCTGGAACTCCACTTGCCATTAATATATCGCAAAGTGCTTGCAAAAGTCCGCAAGCTCTCATGGCACGTTGACAAGCAGCTGTAGCCTTAGAAAGTAACAGAGCAATTCTGATTGTAGTACAGCTCTTATATTACACAGCACACAGTTTTATCAGCTTTATTACTTCCAATGAAAAATTTTACCTGCGCTGGACCACTAGGTGCAACAAGAGCGCGTATTACTTTGACCATACAGTGGACATTTGATACTTTTTGAGGACTCCAGCCAGAAAGAGGACTTTCATCGGTTTCTGGTGGTAGCTGGAACATTGGAGTCAGCCTCTGGATATAACTACCTATTGATTATTTTTAATATTAATACTGTTAATAACACATAGTCTAGATGCAAATTATAATTAATGTTACCTTCTTTAAAAAAATTTTGATTACTGGCGTTTCCACGGAGCAAATTCAACATCAGTAATAAACAATCTTCTACTACTATACCACCTTCAGCTCCACCTTCTTGTCTTATTACTTCAAAAATTCGATCAAATGCATTTTCAAAAGCTACAATTTTCTGAATGTTTGCATTGCCTTTTGTTAATTGAATGAGTAATAATAGAGCCTGCAGATAAGTGAATATTAATTTTCAATATACATGGTAACATAGTCTACAATCCACATACATCATTGCGAATAACTTCTCTGCTGTCACTTAGTAAATCCATTAACTTTGATACACCCATAGGACTGACTAGGATGATTTCCTGAATATCTCTAGGCCTATTAGCCAATAAATGCGTGAGTAGTTTTAGAGCAGACCATCGAACCCTGAAGTCAAACTCTTCTAGGAATGCTAAGATCTGACCTACACTGTCAAGTTGTTTAATAAATATTTCTGTAAACTGTTCGCCAATTTTATTCTTCAGCCCATGTTTATTCACTGAAATAAAATTTATATTGGTATCATGCAGATAAATCATTTCACATTGAAACCAACCTTCTTCATCGAATGTTTCAGGATTAGTTATGTTACACAGCGTATCCAATGCAAGTCCAATAATTTCGCAATCTGTTCGATCCATTTCAAGGACCTGCCTAAGTGCATCCATGCCCTGTGCTCCAACTTCAACACGGTACGTCCTTGACAATGCTTTAAGTGCACGACATGCATCTCTTCTGTCATCTAATAAGCTTGAAGATTGGAGTCTGTCTACAAGACGTTCCACCTGTAACAAAAAAAGGTAGAAAATTGAATATCTGTATGAATGAGATGCAGTTTCTGACAAGAATATCTTGTTTTCTTGCATCGTACAGATAAATGTATAACAGCAAAAGCGACATGAAACGTCAATACTTGTATATATTCCAGTTAATAATTTGCTTTATAAGCTTTAAAAAATAATAATTATACAAAATTAACAGCTGAACAATATACAGTTATATTCTTGCACTGAGACAAATGTGAAACAATTGTTTATTGAGGAAGATGATAACAGTTTGACAGCAGGTATTGAAGTCGGACTGATGGATAATAAGCAAAATATGAATAGAATATATATCAAAAACGCACCGTGTCCGCTCCAGATGGCTGACTTTCAGGTGGCGGGGCACCAAGTACAGATTTCAAACTACTTTTAAAATATTCCATTTCATCAGTGTCCTCAGCTTCTTTAAAGTATACTACACCACGTCACACGACGCCGACATTTTGAAATGTACAGTAGAAATTTCACAGAGGGCACCAAAAGCGTAATCAGCGTTGACGTGATCTTTACGACACTTCGTAACTTCGAACTTCATTGGTCCAAAGTTATTTGACAAAATTGTAAATATGGTGGCTCATTGTGGAAAATTAGGCTAGAGTGGGCTAGAGCTTACGCTGAGATTTTACACTTGCAGTATTTTAATCAACAATGGCATTTACGGAACATCTTACTTACATATTCTGGAATAAACTGTTACAAAAGTTTAATATAAATAATTGTCGGGTAAGGCGCATTGGCATGACAGGAAATTTCATTATTTTATTCAGAAAAAACCATTTCGCTTCGTGTAATTGACGACCAAATCAACTTTATAAAAGTCGCTTTTTTATCCTCATATATACATTAACATAAGATTATAAATAGAGAAACAGCTTTTCATCGTAATTTGTACACAAAATGATTTTTAATTTAAACTGTTCTACAATAAATTTTAGAAAAGGTCGTGCATTTAACTAATAAAAAACACTCCTAATGAATGATGGATTGATTTGCAGTAGTAAAGAAACAATAGGTCTTATCTATTTACACAAAAATTTCAAATAAATTCATCGACCTGCTGTTTCTGCGCCGTTTGAGCTTCATATGTGTGATATCGTGACACACTGTATACCATTGGTCGTTATATTTTCTACAGATGCCGTACATATGGGAAATAGTACTTGGCGGGACACTCGATCGACGCTTTTGATATGAAATCTATTTAAGCTTACAATACAACGCGAGAAAGCGTATAAGTCAATGGGCCACAGTATGAACTGTGGTTGACTGTCATGCTCAATTCAAGATGCGTGTATTATCTTCAGTCAAGTAAGATATTTATTTACATTCAGTACTAGACAAGAGTAGAATTAAACAAATTTAATAATGACATTTTCTAAAAACAGTCTGTTGCTATTGTCAGATTATACACTTTACTAACATTATTAAAACTAAACACAAGGAACGCTGCAAAGTTATTAATAATAAAGAAAAAGAAAAAAAAATAGAGGAAGACAAAATGTTTAGAGTCAACCAATTGTTCATGTTTCACTTTTTAAGGTAATTATAGTAGTTACATGGAACTTGATTAGATCCCTCTAGTTTTTTCACTTACATACTAACATTTTATATATATGGTAATAATTATACATACCTTTATTACATATAGTGCACTACTTTTTAGAGTTGTCAGAATTTGTCAATGACAAATATGCATATATGGCAATTAAAAATTATAGTATGGGATGATTCAAGGTAAAAAGAAGAGTATTTGGTTGCTCATGACTACATTCAAAAACAACGCTACAGCAGCAGTTAGGTATAATAGATCTCGAGTAACATCATTACCTTTTGGCTTTACTATAATTAAATCTGACTGATAATGTAATAATAGGGAGACAGAAGGAGAAACTCATTTTGTCCAAAATAATGCATGCTATCTTTTGATACACTTAACTATAATAGCAATGCAAATTATATATACATGGAATAGTCACTGTCAAAATTACTTTATGGTTAAAGACATGTAAGCTTCATTCAATTTAATGAATATGGCAATACAAAATTAAGAAAATTCTTGCTGAGCTCTGTTTGATCTTCTCTACAGCTAACTTACCTACATTGATTTTGATTTTGAGTTCCTCAATAATTGATATTTTAAATTAGTTGCTTCCTCAATTGCTATGTTTTCATTTAACTGCAGTAAAATAGATAATGTTAAGTGGTGCCCCATAGTCAGCCTTTATTATTACATATAGCCTATCCATGTGTTCAAAGTTTTTTTTTTTTTAATAGTTTGCACCAGTACATATAATTTTTGTTACAAAGTTTCATTACAACTTTCTTTACATGGTTTCGCACTAAAATATATTTAATTTCTCTATTTTAGCAAATATTTCAGTGATTTTATAGAGTATCCACATGTGGTTTGCTAAGGATTGCATTGTTTGTAAATTATAAAAAAAACGCATTTAACTCATGGACATTGCAGGAACTGGATAGTAGTGTACTATGGTCAGTTCACGCGTTCAATAGTTATATATTGATCTAGTGGTCTATTGATGATTACTGACATCAATTAATGCTATGGACTGATTCTTTCTTCTTCTTTTAATCCATTAGCACTAGCGATTGGAATCCTCACAAGCCATCACTGTATTCCAATAACTTCTACTGAGAGAACCAGTTCATAATTCGATTATGGTCTTTTATTTTAGTGAAAATAGAAAGAGTGAAAAGTTGTTATCCAATTGCTAGTACAGGCCTTCTTTAGACCCCAGCAGGTGATTGTCTGATAGCAAATCACTTTTCATATTTTCAATAAAAACAAAAGCTCATAATTAAACCCAAGTACAGAATAATCAGTTAAATATAGTATGCAACAAATTGTCAAATTTCTTACAATTCTCACATAAACATTTCTATTAAGATTTATCAGCAGTCTCTGATATAAGTTAATGATCATTGCATTGGATGTTTTAAAAACCATAATAGTTACTAAGCACTTTTTGAAACTGATAATTGCATCATTATTTACACTTATATGTATGTCTATTGATTTTTAGATACTACTACACGAAAGATTGTCTTCGTAAAAAAAGGTGTGGATGTCTGTGCAAGCGCGAGACGCCGTGATCACAAATGTTTGTATTCAAAACTTCAATAAAATAGTTGAACCGATCGAGTCGAAATTTACACGAAAAATTAAGTACCAGATGTAGATGAGGTAATAACATTTAAAATTTCTCCGTCCGTCGAGTTAACTGTTTGTCGCGACAGTGAATACACAAGATACGAACACAAGCTTCGTGTGGTTGTACCTCAAGGCAAACCTGTTTTGTCTGATATTTTTCATGGCATAGTGAACCACGATTGACAACGCCATAAAAAGTAGTCAAAGGCACTTTTCTAGTTCACACAAGTTTATAACAATCGATAATAGATTATCAAGAGCATATTAAAATAAAGAACTGTAAAAAATATGATATACTTATGCTATTATTTTATGTGATACATTGTAGATGAATGAGCTGAAACAATATTTAGGAGTACCTATCTAATTTAGTAGTTCCATTGGGTAGTCACAATCAAGCTTAATTTTATTGAAGTTAATTAAAAATATACTATGTCAGTAATATTAAGATACATATAAATTCGTTGATATTATGAAAGTACCTTTAAAAAAAATAAACTATCATAAATAAAACTCTCTCATACAGAAATAAGAAAGCGTGATACGGTTTGTCAAAGTATCTAAAAATGTGGTACGAGTATTCAAAAGACTTGTATAAACTTAAATTAATCCATCCATTTAATTTCCATGATAAAACCATATTCAGGTGCTGCAATACTCCTGAATAATCCCATCCTATTAGTAGTCACGTAGTGCTACCAGTCACTAAATTTCTATTTCATATACTAGTAGATATACCTATGTCTACACATATGAATTTTATTCTATGTAGTCACTGAAATAAAGTGGATGGGTGTCTCGAATGGTAATGCAGAATGTCCAGACACGAAACTCATAAATAACATAGCATAACTTTAACAGATTTATTCTTTAAGCGGCGTATTGACAGTACATTTTGTAATATTGAATATCATTTCGTCATTAATTTCGCAATGGTTAATCGAAAATTGAAGAAGGACGACACAGCAATTCGGATGCTAATCTTCATGTAAACATTATTAGATCGGATTTTAACTTCTCAAATTAATCATTGCAAAATTGGTGCTAAAATGTTTCTTATCCTCGCAGAGTATTCTATTAGCTCGACTTAAGAAGAAAATCTTTGTCTGCATTCTACTCTTAACAATTTTCATGATAAAATTCTACCTTATCATTCGAGGTCTTCAGTCCCCTTAGGAATAATAATCTAATACTGTCAATTACCATGTAACAATATTTTTTTCTGACCTTGCCAAGAATGCTTTCCTGCTTAGTCGCTTCAAATAGAACTCAGAGTACCGTGTCCCTTTAGAAATAGGGTCCGCAAGGACGGATCTTAAAAATAGGTAAGCTGTTCAAGAAATGTTTTATGTAGCCTCAGAAATAAGATATTTAGGTGTTATATTTCCATAACGTAAAAGAGCATATTAAGCAATGGCAAAACAAGTAATTAAATACATCGATTTTAGTTAGCATTCCTTCATTTCCTTATGACTTTAACTACGTGGGCGAGATGCGTTAAGTTTTTTCTCTTTTCTTTTTCTTCGTCTTCCCTTTTGATTTTATTCTATATCGTGCGAGGCCATCTTGGTTAAAATTAAAAAAGAGCGTTTGTACATCTCTTGCGAAAATACATGAAAACATGTATCCTAAATATATAGTTCCTATTTCTTTTGTTCATCGATAGTCCATCTAATAAAGGGAATACTGTAGTGTTACGTACATGCTTTGAATAATTGATAATTTGTTAAAAATACCAAGTATGTCAAAAAAGAAAGTATATTTCTCTTTTAACAGGAGTACGAGTGTGCTCCCAATAAATCAGGAGATATTATATGTCTTCCGATAATTATCTTTCCGTCTGTCCGATTACTATTAAGCGATTCTTCACGATTTTTATTCTCGATTGCGTTGACTACGAAGGTCATTTCCTATCGCGATAAAGAAGTAACGCTTATAATGACTCACGTAAAATCAGGGTTATGCTGTAGCACGACTGATGAAACATTGAACGTCTGACGCAATGATAAGTTAATTTCAGAAAAGAGCACTTCGACAAACTGAAGACACTTGTATATCATAAACTTAAATTAACCTAACCTAACTTAATTCAACAAAACTAAACGAAGGTGTCCGAAATATCCCATAACGAGTCTTGAGTGACAATGTAATGCTGATAATGATAATACCGATTAGAATGATTGTACTGACATCTAAACAACACAAAGAGGATTGGCATTGCTATTTGTACTTATTTAAATCCTTTGTGAACTAAAATCTTAATGACTCAAAATTTCATGATAATGCTGTGTATAAAACATTTGATTATCCAAGTGAACATGTAAACGCGTACATTCGCACGTTTACCCGGTATGAAGGTGAAAATGGGGCCAGTGCCGTGATGAGGAATAAAAACGTTCGTGGCAAATGCGGAAACAAAAGTCAGGAAAACAGTAAACGTGTAGATTACGTTCGCTTTGGTTATCGGTTTTTATATATCTTAGCACTTCTGATTCATTCGATCTGATGAAATTGTACGGATCCGTATTTGTAATATTTTATGTCATTGCGATCTAAATTTCCTTGTTCCTTTCTTGGTTTCTTTTTATTTCAATATAGTGCCATTTCTACGTCGATAATGACAATGAGTGCAGAAGCAAGGATAAAGCAATCAATTGTCTTCTAGGTTATTTACCTTTATTGGTAATCCGTACATCTTTTTTTATCTTTTCTATCGCTGTTTTGCCCGTAATGGAAATTTATCAAACGTCACGATTTAGGATTTTTCTGTCTGGTTGCTTTAACTCTTCGCGATCATAATACTTTTTGACATGGGTAATCCTGCAGGGAATACTGTAGCATCACGCGTGACTCTGATCGTCAAGAGTTACGTCAATACCTCCTGTATTTTTTTGGTTTCATCCCGATATCTGCATTATTACAGCCATAGTGCCGTATAAGATACAGCAGAGTAAATCGTTGTCAAAAACAACGACAAATATATTATTAATTTATATTATTAATCATTAGATTAAGCTTTGACACGTATTCAGTTGAAACATATATGATAACTTTTTTAAAGAAACTTTTGGGTATATTTTTCCTAGAGATATTCAACAGCTTTTCTAACGTTTGAGATTAACGTCGAAATAGTTGTCAGATTATGCTCCAACCTAATAGGTTGATAAAAGTGATCTTTAGTCTCATTCGCCTCATTTGATATTAACGTTTTGTATGTGCTTCGATGACGTGCATTGCTCGGGGCATAATTTTCTGAAAGTGTCTGTAAAAAATGAAATTACAGTGAAAGGTAATGAGCACAGAATACAGCTTTCTTGTCGCGAAAAAGAAATAGTAATTTTGAGGTTAGTTCGTTCATGCGTTTTTGAAAGCTTGGGGCGCTATGCTACATTTCAGCTAAGCATCGTTTAAAGAGTTGACTAATGGCATTATTATTTATTTCTTTTAAACGGTGCATGGAGTTTGGTAATATTTTTTAAAGCGTCAACAATGGCAACATATATCTATATAAGCATAATGTTCTGAAGTATTTTAAAAAGTGCAAGAATCTATTTTGTCATTTTCCAATTTCTCAAATTACTAATGAGAAAATTTCTCTGACCACCAAGAATTCAATTCCCAAAACGTCATATCGTACTGAATCAATTAAGTAAAATATTTCATGGAATTATATCCATATTCGATAACCCGCTATGGTAACGAGTTTATCATATTATATGATTTGGACTTTCTTTTTTATAACCTATTAAGCTATGAATAATCAAATTAGTGCCTTTTTGTGGCTGCAAGCGTGACCTTTTTCAAAAAACGTAACAGCTGTCGAAATTAATTCGTGAATTTAGCGAAAGAAAGTCAATAAGTCGACAGTACCAACAATGGAAAAATGACCACGAAACATCGAAAATTCTTCGGAATTTGTAAGAGATTCATTTTTTTTTCCCGTAAGTGTGACCGATAATCCAAATCGGACATGCAAGATGCAGATAAAGATAGTAATAATAAAGCTAAGTCAAGGAAATAATGTCTGTCTGATATGAAAGATGTCCATTTTGTGTAATATTATAAAAAAATATTTGATAAAATAATCATGTTCGTTTGAATAAAGATTGAAAATCATATTATTTACTGGTACCATATTGTTCCCGGCGAAGAGCAAAATAATACGAGAAAAAAAATAAATCTTAGTGAAAATACAAAAAAACTGTATTATTTATATTTCAGATAAGATAACTTGGAAATAAATTTCATCATTGTGCCGTACATTCTATTTATGCTGAGAAAATCTTTTCTTTCCTTTTGTCCATTTCCGTTTCTTTTTTTCCAGGAGATTATAACTACGCTGGTCAATGATGACAGCTAAGGTAGCAATCATATATGTACATATGTGCGTTATCGCTCTTGTGACCAACGTGTACGATCTGATGCAATAACTTTTGAAATATACATATTAAGAATAAATAACATCCAGTTTGTATAAACGTTGACTTCGAATAGACTGCATGCTCGAGTGCGGCCAAAACTTTCGTATTTTATAGATCTATTTACATGAAATAGGTTAAGGCGCCGGAGTTCCCGTCGTAACGCTTCGACGCTCGACGCCCTCACGAGAAAACTTAGAAAAAATATATCGCGGAACCTGCTACCTGCTTCGCGAGGATCGTAATTATCCGGATCGGTAATGAATAATAATTTTAAATATGGATATTAATTGCCTGAAGCATTCGTAATTCAGTTTGGAAATATAAGTCCTTTTAAAGATTCATTTAACACCTTATATAGTTCACCTAAGATTTGATTGTCAATGTTCATTCACAAATAAAACGCCTATTGTCAGTAGATGTACATTTCGATAAAGACACTCACAGATATTCTTTTGTTGTGAAATATATTTCAATCTGACTACTAAAAATCTATACGTTCCCATCTTAACTACAAGCATCAAATTCGTACATAAGTTTTGATTACCTAGCATTTAATTACTGACGACTAGCATTGAAGGGACTTTCGGGGTTTCCTTAACTAATGAGGTTGTTCAGTAATTACAAGAAAAATTCTCTATTATTACGATTCTTCGTGCGGGGTGAAGAATCAGTTGAAGCAGAAAACTAATAAATTTGTCAATAGGTACTCAGACTTTCTTCAGATCAAGTTATAACCAAATTCAATCCCATGTGACGAAGTCTATTGACAAAATTGTGGGAAGATCCAATCGATTTTTTAAAATTAATTGACTGTATTTAGTCTATGCATATACATATTAGGTAACATCTGACGAAGCTCAAATAGAAGCACACTACGCTTGCACCAGAAACAAAGGAGTCCCGAATATTAGAGCTTCATTGACGAAAATCGATGTAAAAGCGACAAGCCTGCCATCTATGAGTGAAACAGGAAACCTCATCAATTTCCTCAGAAGCAGCAACGAAAACTCATGGTATGTATACATGTGCACATAAACTGAAATGTTTCGACGACCAAGAAGAAAGCAGTAGGCAATTGTTTATTTTAATTGACTTCGCAAAATGTATTAATCATTTACATTCCTTGCACTTCTTACGGCTAGTGAGAAATTCTAGTTAACTCCAGTGAATAAAACTATTATCTATTCCTATTTACCGATTCTCCCACTCTGCTTAAAGGTGCCTTCGCAACTTTGTCGAACTACTCATGTGTGTTGGAAAATTCAGGAATCTCTTCAATGAGAAGTCTAGTTTCCGTGCGTTATCCAACACGTACGAGTAGTCCAACACAACTGTCAAGGCAGTGTAAAACTCTCTGTCTTTCTCATCCCTCCCTTACTCTAACTGTCTTTCTCTTTTTCTCTTTATTATCGCGTGTCCCGACACGAGACTCCAGAATACAGTCGCACATACTTACGTGTAGCTTAGCTTCAACAAGCAACCGCACCAGACGAGTAGACTCGGTACAGGGAAGAAAGTTCGAGAATTCTACTGGTCCGTACCTGTCGATTGCGCTCGCGAATACATAAGTCATTCTGCAAGTCGAGACATGTCTCACTAGTGATTTTTCTTATGCAGACGAGGAATCGTTAGACTTCAATACAATGGTGTAAAACGTACGTGGTACGTACGGAACGACCAACAAAAATGTAAATATGAAGAGAGTAAATATTCGAGATTTTTCCAAAATCTACTTAAGCCATACGGTATTTTATACTTTTGAAGGATTAAAAGATATTTTCTGTTCTAAGATAAATCTGCTTAGTGTTGTGCGCGATTTTCCATAGGCAATTTCAGAATATAATTGTAAATGTTATTAAGTACAGGTTAAATGGTAAATTGGTTGACATAAAATTTTGATTCTGATCGCGCACAAGAATAGATAGTAATAGAGGAAAAGAAAGAAAGAAAGAGAGAAAGATAGAGGATATGCAGCAGTGTACGTGCAAAAGAGCAAGAAAGCAAGAGAGATCGATCGTGGCAGAAACCCTATGTAGTCATTGGTACAGCCAGGCTGTGAGTTGTAACGCGCGAGAGAGGGCTCCACTGGTCCGATCCAAACAAAGAAAACACGACACACACGAAACACATCAAGAGCCCTCCGGTTTCATGGGGCCGTAAAGGCCTATCGATGTATTTTTTTATTTCCTTTGTTTTTTTTCTTCGTTCGCTCTACATGTCTCTCTCTCTCTCTCTCTCTCTCTCTCTCTCTCTCTCTCTCTCTCTCTCTCTCTCTCTCTCTCTCTCTCTCTCTCTCCCCCCCCCCTTCCCCCTCTCTTTTTCTCTCTCTCTATCTTCATTTTCTTTCACTACTACCTCGGAAATAGAGAGTTGCCGTAAGTAGACAGTCATGTAGTTATAAAGATTTTTTAATTTTCGTTGAGGTGCTAAGTTTGTACTCATACACCCGTCAATTTTACTTAATAATTAGAGGTTCTGCTTTGCCATTATATTTACGTCTAAAAATGACTAGGTTTCCATCGTGAAGGATCTAAGTAGGATTAACTAATCACGCGCAACATTTGAGAAGAATATTCGTGTATGCTTCTTAATTGTTTAACATGATTGATTAATTTACTTAAATTCTGCATTGATGGACGCGTAGTCAATGTACAAGTATCCTTGAAAGTGGAACTAGTACTAGCAGCTATCGATACGATACACATCCGTCAGATTTGACTAGGAACTAGAACGATTTAAAAAACAACCGCTAAGGCAGCTCACTGGCAGAAAACGAGAAGAAAAAAAAGGATAAAACAGCGAATAGAGAAGGAATAAAAATAGTCGAACTAGGAGTATAACAAAGGAAAAGAAGAGACGATAGAACTAATCCAATTTAATTTAGGGTTTATTCCGTAACTGAAGAGTCGTTACGGTTTCTATATATGACTGGTGGATGACATAAACCAATGAATATGATTGGATGAAACTCATTAACTGCAACTGTAGCTCGATTTCGAAACGTGCCCTTAGTATAATAATTAAAACGTATAATAAATAATGTATATCATACGGCCCGGCATAATCCATATCAATTATATATATACATAATTCTTGAAAATTATTAACTTCTCAGAAGTATTGATGAGAATAATAATTCTCAGATAAAAATTCATAATAATTCATTTGCTCTTTGTCTTCCAATTTTCTCAAAGTCTAGCTAAATAACAGCAAAATTGCATCTGCCGAATTATACAGCGTTCTCGCTGACATCCATTCTCGTCGTACAGCTGTTGACGAGTGAGAGAGGGGATTATACGTTGAAGGAAGAGGATGAACGAAGACAAAGAAACTGCCTAGTTGGGCGGGTAGAGGGGCTCTACGGGACTCGAAGTGGGGGTATATAGAGGAGAAGGGGAAGTAAAACGAGAGGGTAGAACCGAAACGAGAGGACAAAGAAAATCCCATGACAAAGGAAAAAAAAAAATTTTCTTTCATTATAAAATAGACACGAAATAATTATTATAACGGTAAATTTTATTATCATTCCAAAATTTAATCATACATCTCCCTTATCGTACTTGTGTCAATCGATTAATCGAATGATTTGTTCTCTTTTTATTAATTCCTTCATTATAAAAATGAATCATGTTACATGTATACATGCATATTATCTCGAAACAAAATCAAATGCAATGTTAAACAAGGATGAGGCAACTAATACGTAAGTTAACAGTTGCTAGCAGACATAACAGCCGAGTCGGCAACGATCGTGGCCAAAAATTATTCTACAGGATGATGCAACGAGTTTACGCGGTGACAGTAGATTACACAAAGATCCCTGAGTCTTCTCTACGAGGAATAAAGAACACAGTATTACTGGGCTGTAAAACAGCGTACAACCAGAACGGGAAGTTGGACAGGCCCTGGCAGGGGTAAAAAAAGAAAGAAGTCAGTGGTGGTGGAAGTCCCACGGAGCTATTACGGCAACGTCTATAGATACTCCACTGCATGGGGTAAGTATACATATCGCGCGTTAATACCTACGAAACGTGAAACAAAGAAACATCGCACGCACAGTCGTACTCGTGTGTACATACAAATACATATAACCTTAGAAGAGAGGAGTTCGATTTTCTCATGTGTTCCAGTAATGTATCCCGTAAACGTGTCCTTGCCAGAGTGCCCGAACTGAAATGGCCACAGCACTGATGGGTATAGGATGTATACTGGCGCACAGCTGAGAGACCATGGAGAAATGGATGAAAATGAAAAGCAGAGGAAAGAAAGAGAAAAAAAGTTATCCGGTCGTTGTGTCACAAACCGGTAGGGCGATGGGCGCTCCGAACTCCCCTGGCCAGAGGTACGAGCGGAACCGAGTTGCAACGGGAAAAGCCGAAGCCGTAGTTACTGCGAGACATCACGTAGCCGGTGTTGCTAGGCGGCCTGGTGGGGGTCGGTAGCAGTAGAGGAGGGTATGCTAGTATATAAGTCGCGTCATCGGTGCCGGCGAATCAGTTGTTCGAAAGTCGTATAGATGAAACGACGTGTCGCTTTAAGTTACTGACGAGAGTCGCCGGTTCGCTACATGAGAACAATCTTTTGTTACGTGTAATCACGGAACAGAACGCGTATCGCCGATTTCAATAAGTTTTCGCCAGGTTCACACCGTGCTAAGGGACTGTGTGCTTGATAATATTTCGATACGTGTTTTTTTTACAAGCATCGATAATAACCGATAATGGAGGTGCTACCGTGTCCGGTCAACGTAAATTTCAGCAACAACAGAGGTACGGTATACGAATGACCGGTGACAATGTTCTCTGCTTTCACTCGTAAAATTGTACAGAAATTTCTTACGTTGTTTTCTCTTTATCCTTTCTCATACTCCTCATCGAGTCTTTATACTTAATATTTTAAGATTTTACTTAATATTCGAGAGAAAAAACGGATTCTCTTTGATTTTTCTTCAATAACGAAGACTAATCCGAAGAAGAAATTACCAGTGGGACGCCGGCATCATCTCTTCCTTTTCTTGCCGGCTACTCAGCTGACTCACGGGATCAGCTGATATTCAACTGAGCCGTCTTTTCTCAAAGATATTCTCATTTTTTCAATTCTTTATTGAATCTATCTTTATCTAATCTATCTTTATTGGATCTATTTTCGTGGACATGTAACTTGTATTAGTTCGTTTCGTTATATCGAAACTTCGAGAGTTGTTGCATCATGACAGCATCCATTATGACCCTTTCTGAAAAAGACTCCTCTTACCTAATTACTGGGAACGATACGTGTCAATTATTCTTGATTTAACAGAGTTTAGTAATATTTCCTTTTTTTTAAATAAAATATCGGTTTCGTCTCTTTGAATTTGACGGCTCATTACATCCATACCGTATATCGTTACCCTTGAACCAGTATAATAATTAATGGGATTTCCTTGCGTGCATTGCAGCTGGAACTGTAACGGACGAATTGGATGGAGCTTGTCAGGCCTTGGCAAAGAGGTTGGAGGTTGAGCTGAGGGCGGCCAAGCACGCACAGCTTGCCTGCGGCGAGGTCCTGCTTCCTGCAGATCTCTTACCACGGATAGCAAAGGACGTCCTCGCCATGGCTGAAAACGAGCCTTGCGGTCTCAGGTGAGAATACATTTCAAGCTTTTTAGTTAATCTATTTTGTTTTCTTATCCGAAAATACTCTGAAGTCTTCATTCAAACTGTGCTATCTTAATTGGCGTTCGCGATACACGAATGATCCACACAAAAAACAAGTTACAATCTGCCAGCGTTGTTACCAATAACCGGTGTCATTTGTAATCGTTCTATACTTATTTTTTTTATTTCTTTATTATTACAGAGGCTGCACGCTCTTCATCAGCTTCGAGACCGACAGTATGTGCCGCAAGCTCTCCAGGATACAGTGCGATCCAAGCGCAGTTTCCACATTCGAGCTTTACTTAACACTTAAGCAAGATCACACATCATGGCACATACTTCTTCCTCAGTTCCTCAAGTGAGTATATTTTCTCGATCAATTGAAATTCAAAATAGTTGAAATAAATAAAAATAAATTTCTGAAAACAAAAGATTACACGCCGTATTAGTGCCTTTTTTTGTTTTAGTGGGGGGTTTTTTTTTAATTACATTTCATACTGTGAACACTTCTAATGAGTGATTTTTTTTTTTTTACAGAAATCTCACTCGCGGCGGTACCATAATGATCAGCCGAGATTTCACCCTTGAAAAGAAGAAACTGTACAGGTCGTACCAGCAGCAAGACCATTGAAGGATCAAATCAATTTTCCTCTCATGGGTCCATTATTTTACAACTCTCAAAACTGCAAGATCTACGGTCTATTGAAAACTATGTTTTCCTTGATCGATGGAGGATGCAGGCGAGAACATGTGCAGCGATCAATTTCTTCGTGACCTGTCCTTGTCACTGTGCAAAGGCAGACATACACAGCCTGTAACTACTCGCAGACAACGTCTGATGCAGACTGCCATCGTCGGACATCTCACTTGTGAGGTATGCAGACCGCTGATAAAAACAAAAATGGAGAGAGAAAATAGGTGTGAGACTGCAGTTTCGATTCGATGGTATTATGCATTTTAAAAGTTCATCAACTAATTGTTTTCTCTTAACATTTTCGAAAAGTCTCTACACGTTCGTTAGATATGACACACGGATTTACCATCTACATGCTCTAGTACGTAGATTCATACAAGTGCAAGATAGTGATTAAATGCACGGCCGATTAAAACAGAGCAAATAGTACAGTAGCTAGATTGGCGTTCGGATAAGTCTGAAATGATTTGTAATTTCTTTTTTCAAATGTCTATTGTCGCCGACTGCAATGAAATTTGCGATGTCGAATGAAGCCTGGTGCAAAGGGGGAAAAAAAAACTAAATTGTGTAAGGTTAGGATGTACGAACTGATAAGAAACGGCGGGGAGAGAAGAAAGTAGTAATGGAGACAGTTGAACATTTAATCTAAGATCAAAGAAAAAGAAAAAAAAAATGGAAGCGGGAAAACAAGTATATTGTGATAGCGAGGAAACAAATTATAACATGTGTAGCTCTTCTAAGAAGAGGAATCTGTCTTCATTGACGAAGATGCATCATTAAGACTTCTAACAAATTTTCACGTGATATGTAGAATATTAGTATTAGGCGATGTTTTATTATTGATTAGTGATATATTGAATTGAATAGATTAACGGTGTAGATTAGGATTAAATTTAGTTTCTTTCTCTCTAGTGCAGGTCGTGTGGACCACCATCCATTGTCCCTTTTCAATGTCCCTCGTATAGTATCAATACCCGCCGCCTACATAGTACACAGGAAATATATATCTATACACAATCACACATAGTATATATATATATTAAAATCCGTGGGTCCCTGTATGCCTACGCGAGCTCTGTTTAAAACGCGCACCACGAAGCTCTGTATGCATATACACTAAGAGAGTGACACGCGTGTTCATTACGGCTGCTAATATCGTGCTTTAATTATTAAACAAGCAAGAAACAGAAAAAAAAACAAAAATCTTAAAACATTTCCGCGTTTCAAGTAAATACTTTTTTTTTTTCTCTTTTATAAAATCAATTCGACTTCGTCGCATCAGGATATTCTTGCATTTTCTGCTTTCTCTGCGCATCGGTATCGCCGATATTCCCATATCACATTTCTTTAATCAATTTCCGTCTGTGAAAGCCGGTACTTAGGTCAAAGATCCATTATAAAATTTAGCCTGTTGTAAAAGGGCATTTTTTTCTACCATCGAATCAGTCGCTGTCGCCTAGACTGTAACGAACTAGTTTTTGGGGTAACGAGTGCATACAAACAAACAAAAGAGTATAATAAACTAAGTTGTACCTGTGAATTCGATAAGAGATATATACTCAGTGTCAAAGAAACAAATTGCATTGCCCGAGATATTTCGTGGAAAACGAGAGAATTGTACGAGACGCGAACGAACGAACGAACGAATGAACGGATGCTTTGTTTTATAATATTCTTGTTCGTGCATTACTTACAACTCTTACGGAAAGTCTCGAAATTTGTGAAAGTTTGTCTCTTTTTTTATCTGTCCATTATATGGATTTACATATGAATTGTTGTCCGCCCCTCAGGGGATTAGATGATATTGTCATTTAACATCAAGCCCCCCCCCCCCCTTCCCCTCCACTGGTGGTATTGTGATATTAAAAAAAAAGCAAGTGTGATTAATCTAAGTTTTAAGTTTAGAGCTGTGCGATTAAGTGTACAGCCCACAATTTCTTTGTTGGGTTAATAAGCAAAAGCTTATCAGGTAGAGAAAGCGTATTTTGAGATAGAACAACCTACACTAAAAAATGACAGCGGTCCGTCATTCTTTATGTCAGGATTATTTCAAATCGTTGTACCTAACGAAAGCCTTGTATCGCGTACGTTCGTAACTAAATTGTTTCTTTTTTATCTCAAATCTGTTCTTGCCAGTATGGATTATATCTTTAAACTGTATGCTCTTGATCAATTAAAAAGCAATGTGCGTGTTGCAAAGTCAGTAAGATTCGTCGATGCTCAAAGTTGGAGAAAAAACAAATTGCGAACGTATAAAAGTATGAAGGTAAATACGATAAGGTAACGAAGGCTGAGAGAGGCTGTACGCTAAATTGCCAGTTGGCTATGTAGGGTGTTTATCTAGATTGTAAATCTAGATGATTTCACGATCTGGACGATTCGCGGGGCGTCGATCATGCGTTGTCTAGATCGTGAACGATTACGCCTAACGTTAAAAACATACACATGTGATCTTATATCATTATGATTATGTAGAAAAAAACAAAGTATGAGATACCATTATGTATATTTTATACTGAGTTGAAAAAGTTCTAAAGAAAAGAGGAAGAAAAAAAAAGTGAAAAAAAAAGTTTGTCTACAGGTATTTAATTCATCGCAAGTTATAATAATTATCTTTACGGTATATATATATATGTATATATATGTATGTATATATATATATAAGTATTTTGACGTCTGTCTTTGTTGTATATGCGATGATATATTGTATAAATGATTGCGCGGCGGTCCTCAGTCATGAATTTTATATTATAAAGCTACAGTCGAGCATACCTGGTTTCAGTTCGAGACTGATGATTGGCTGAGATAGCCTGACATGCGCAGATATGATATACAGAAAAAAAGTAATTGAAGAAGGGAGACAAACAGACAGGAAAGAATGATTGTACGAATGAAGTCTACTTGGTGATTTAAAAAAAAATATTTAGTCGTCTCGCCATTGGCTTCTTGTTAATTTTCACAAGAACACACAATGGGCTTGTGTAATAATACTTCCATGACACTTGTAACTTGTGCACAACGTGGAAAAAATCTATACTTTCATTTACTTATCAATTCAAAATTGAATTATTTAGAGTTGAAAGTTTGTTTATCCATAGTGGTCTTGCTCCGTAAAATATTGTATGACCATGTGACAGTAATTTTGTTAATTGGCTCTTTGTACTTTGTCGATCATCCTTTGTCAATATATATTTGTTTTGTTATATGGGAAAAACAAATGAAAGGCTGAGATTTAAAAAATCTCAAAAGCATGAACATCGAGACACAAAGTTTAATAGGTTTTCTTTGACGATTAAAGTTTCTGACCTTTTGAAGGCAACACACGTAGTATTTTCGAGAAAAAAAAATTAAAAAACACCAAAGAGACTAAGCTGATCTCAACGCGTACAAGTGCGCTAAGGCAAGAACCGTCGAAATGCGAGCCACAAATAACGAGGTGCACGCGCACACTGCGTGTACCTAAGCCGCTGAACCTTTTTTTCTTAAACCGTTCTGTTACCTCGAATGTTCGAGACTCAAAACGGATACGAAAAAAAAAGCGAATGAAAGCTTTGATGAATTCGCGACGTATACAATTTTGTAAACGTAACTCATAGTGATCGAACGACTCTTTGCAATATCTTTTGTATTAAGTATAAAACTATGTACTATGTGATGTTATTTCTAATTTGTAATATTTACGGTAGAAGTGACGAAAAAATAAAAAAGAGGATTTAATAAGATGCCGTCTTTCCTTTATTGCACTCGAATATTCCTTTCCTGCTACCCTACTTCTAATGTGACTTAATGTACAAAATAATTTTCTTAAGTTTCTTCAACGAATCACATGCTTGGAGTATTATTTGGAGATTGGTACTAACAATAAAAACGAATCACAGTATAGAGTCGTACGATTAGATGCTAACGTGAAAACAGGAGGGTTCACGAGTCTTTTGGTTTCTAACAGTGCGCATTACGTTACGAGTGTGTGATGCGTCTCTGCATTGCGTACACGCACGGCTTCGAATAGAGTTGTGTAGGTCGGGCTTTGCAGAGAGCACAACGTGAACTCTCGTGAACCGTTGCCAGAGGAGTGGCGTTCGTTTAAGTTTACGTAACGTTAGACAGGCTCTGATATACCGGGTGTTTTCTGTGAACCGCCTGAATATTGTTACGACAGAATTGGATGCTGTCATACCGCTGGATGTTTTAAGGTTATGATACCTCGTTCCTTACGAGGCAACGAGCGGCTCAATGAGACGCGTCTAAAATTTTCAATTTTTAAGCTTCGTAAGCAAATATATTTGTATACGTGAATCGACCTTAGCAAGATTCATCTTGTCTTCCTAACAATTCTGTACAAAGCACTGCATTCAATTCGCGGTTAAGTCGCAACGTGAGATTCATTTGTAGGAGTCTCTTACGTGGATGAGCCATAGAGAACGGAAAGAAGAGGATTTTGAGGTTAGCTTTTTATTATTTTCAAAGAGCGAAAATGGGAATTTCTAACGATTCGAAGCTCAAATATTTCCGCGGAGAAAAAAACGTATACTTGACAGTATTCTGAAACAGCGAATCCTATTGAAAAATGTTCATCAACAGGAGTATAATAAATTGTGTTTGATCTTAGAAAACAAAAGATTAGCATACGATGTACCCTCGTATTTTGTAACCACAGGAATGAGATTATCCAAATAAGTTGTTTACCAATCCTACAGGCTCTGAGACATGGGCTGTGAGGCTAAGTGTGGTCGACGTACTACGAAAGGTAGTAGTGAGAGCAAATCGAAAGTAAAGAAACCTATCTGGGCTCGTTGGCTATAGGTGACGTTAGTTCTTCATCGGTGGGGCAAATGGGGAGTGGCAGAATAGAGCAAGCATGTAAGTAGTCAGTGGTTGAATATAGCTTAACTAATGCGTATAGTATATCTCGGCTCTAGGGATTCTCTTGGATCGGAACGACGGCCCAACCGAGAACGTTACTTTCAAATGGAATAAGGTCCCTTGCGAATAGAGAGCTGTCGCTCTGCAACTGTTCACGATTCCGGCGTGGCTTACGATTAGCTTTTAGCAGCTACTCACACATTGGCTAAGAGATATGGTGCACTGGAAGGAGAAGGGTAAACTCCTCAATCTGGGTCATGACCAAACCAGTCAATGCTCTCCCAGAGTGCAGACGACAGTACTACTTGCTTTGAACTGTAATGATTCTTATGCGGATTTTAATAAAGCTTCAATGATTCAAACGCGCTTTCAATCTTTCAACAAGGTGACTGTACATCTTGAATCCTTTGCACTTACTATCTGGACTGCTCTTTGTCTTGTAAAGTTCATGAATTCTATACGCATACGGTATACTAACACAGTACTTGCCGTTTACGTGTGCTTTATGCCTTCCTTCAGATTAGTCAACAACTCGTTAGGTTGGTCTTAAAATTTCGTTATTTTTCTGTATCCTTCTTACTTCTTGTATTCTAGACCGGTGATTCTGCTGCTATCTATATGTTCTGTATATTGCAGTAAAAATTTTTATCATCATGGATATCAAAAAAACTTGTAGTAGGCCGATTTATCCAGATTTTTTTACTAACGCTTAATCAGGTCAACTCCCATTACGTAATTGACATAGATGACTTAGCACGCAATGTACCATAACCACAAAAATGTTTTTTTTTTTACGCTTCGTAAAGAGGCCTTCTAACCTTCCACATCTCGAAGTCCAAGTTTGTTTTTATATTTGCTCTTACTTTTTTCGTCTTATCAATCGATTTAGCGATTGATACGGTAAACATATCTGGAGCTATTCTAAATATAATTCACTGTACTATCGCGTGTCTCCGACCTCGTGAATAATTCCAGAAAACCGGCAGGTGAAATGACATCGTTGTTAGTTTATGTCGGCGTATCAACAGTTAGTCACGTACGCGATGAGTCATGGAACGTAGCGATGTTACCTAATCGTGATAAGAGGTATTAATAATTTATTAGGTATTTGGCCAGTGCAGAATCCGTATAAAATATTTTGCGATATTAGCAAATCTTACGTGGCGGAGGATGAGTCGCGATTAAAATAGTGGGTGAAAATATGGAATCGAGGGAAAGATTTAAACGTACATTCTTTTTGAGAATTTCTATAAAATTGATGTACTTATTAGGTTGAAAAAAATTGATCTAAAAACTTTTTCGAAATTAGTCTCAATCGATAGGGAAGGTGTTGGAAACTTCTTCGAGTTAATTAAAATTGTATGTGCTCTTTAGGAAGGATATAAGAAAAAGTTTTTTTTTTGCAAAATGTCAGATTACCGTGTTTTAACCTAGTAATACTGAAGTAATGAAAAGCTGCTGGCTGCTTTTAAATAATTTGTTGATACTCGTTAAACAATGCTATTGGGAATATGCTTTTAAATGAGCTTTACAGTTTACCGTAACTCGGATAGTACTGTTAGATGGCATCTGGGATTTTACCCTATAATGAGTTAATGGGATGCGCGAACGCAATGGCTGTGCAGCTGAACTAAGCTTAAGTCTGTTCGCGATGCTTATGACTGCAGTGGATTTTTATGTACGCGTATACGCTGACTTGTTAAACTGCCTGAAGCTGGACAGGAGACGGTGAGGCCAATCTTTTTAGCTAGCTCGATCTGGCAAGCATACGTAACTGTGATGTGATAAATGAAAAGAATATTTTTTTTCGGCATATATAAAATTTTTCATGTTTACGGATGCGAATTACTTTCAAATATAATACTGGACAGGTGAAATTTTTTTTTACGAAATCGCATTTAATGGAAATGATTTAATTTAATTTATTAAGCGGCAAATATTAATTGCTAAGTAATAACGTATATATAATGTAAACTTATTTCATACTTATCATTCTTGGGATGATAATAATGTTGGATTCGAATAGATATACATATACTTAATAAAAATCATGAACGCGTAAATTTTATATTTATTTATGTAATCTTATTTTTGAGATCGATGATCGTTACATTGAATCGATTTATAAAATTAATTTTATTGTTGTAATTATTTTATTAATTATAATTAATGAATTTAAATGACTGGGTTATTGTAATAAACGAATTTTTTGTCATATTTGGAACTAGCAACAGCGACGGTGATGAATTATAAGAATTAATTATTTGATGGAACTTACTGTATGAATTTTATGAAACGAATTTACGCTTAATATCAAAGTTTTTGACGTTGTACTGACAAATTAAAATTTTTAAGAACAATTGTTTGAATGTGCGGTCTTTTTTATTTTTTAATTCTTATCTATTTCTTTCCTCTTTCTACCTTTCGATTTGTTTTCTTCTTTCGCCCGTTGGACTGTTTCTTCTCTATTTCTCGTACAAGTTCAGGCATTACTGAATACCTTATGTCCAATCTGCAAATAGAATAAAAATTTTCAACAAGAATTTTGTCGATAATGGAGAATAATTTGTTGAATCAAAGTAGAAAAATTTTAACTGCTATTCAGTTCGAATGCATCGACTTGAAGTTGGCTTTATAATATGCATCAAATATGTATAACGACTAACTTCACGCGGTATATGCGAGCTGAATAGTACGTTGAATAAATAAAAAAGAATTTCATTACAATTTGTTATGTTTGTTTACAGTATCGTATGTCGCCTATCGATATAGTGAAACATAGGGTATGGAAATTATGATATCTGAGATTGCATTAAGGCCTTATCCACAGTAACTTCATACAACTTCTAAAGGTAAGGGTTGTAAAGAAAGAAAACTTTTATAGAAAATAGTAAAACTTTTAATAAAAGAGAATATTGGTTTAAAGAAAATGAAAAACTAAAGATTACACAACCAGCGATAAAAACTACAAGGTATTGCAGTGGCAGCACTATCTGTACCTACACGACATAGGACGTTCTGGCGACAGCTGACCAAACGCGGGTTTTGCTAGTACAGCGAAAAGTAACGTTCAATTTCAAAAAAATTGAACAGTAATCTTGAGGACTTTGATAGGCATGGGTACGTTTTGATTCTTCAATCTTTTCCTCATTATTTTTTATTATATTTTAATACTTTCCACTTCTTAGGATTTTTCTTAAAGAAGCAGATAACGATACTCTCTTACGCAAGACATATCTCCAGTGGTATCATTAGCTTGTCATAAGAAATTAGTCATCGATTTTTCTTTTTGATCGTCTCATGTTCGTTATTCTATTTGCTTAGACCCCTTGCGGTTTTTGCAACGCGAACGAACACGTGTTCATTGTATAACAGTAGTTTTGCTGATTTGATCCACTTTTGTACGTGACGTAGCGAACAATTTGTATCGATATGAGTAAAATTAAATTTTTTTGAACACTTCTCAATTTTCATCGGCACTGCTCTTAAATCAATCTGAGGTCGTTAACACTACGACAGTTTTAACTCATTGCTGACTTTTTCTTGATTTCAGACGTAATTGACATTGTGGACGTTTCACAAATCGTAGCGAACAAGAGTCGTAACGAGGTTTCTCATTTGAAGGAGCAAAAGTAATGAATATAGAGGGAGAAAAAAATTAGTCAAATGTATTGGTATAGTTAAATTTGTTAGTTTTGAAAATATTTTAAGATTTTTTAACACTAAACCTACCGACAATTTTTTATAAACGCATTTTTGACTTTAGAACGGTTAAATGACCGCTCGATGGTAGGTTTAGTGTTAATATTATTATCTACTAATTTTTTTACAGAAAATATTTTGATTTAAAAAATTTATTCAATAATTTTTTCACTATCGCACTAGTGTAAATCAGAAATTAATATTTATAATATATGGAGCGTTTTGCATGGCCATTGTAATGGGTAGAAAGTTTGTTCAAAATTATATTACATAATTTCAATTAAAATTTTCGAAAAAATGTATTACTACCCAAAGTCTTTGTCCGAGCGTCTTTCTCTACCGTAGTAGCTCCTAATAATGAGGTTACTGTTGTTATTCTGAAACGACGGACCCTGTTTTATCTAACTGAGCTACCCGAAGTTCTACGAAGTCACGATCGTCAAGTCGCTAGAAAGTCCGTAGAGTCGCGAACTGGAAGCGGGCGGCAAGCAATGAACAAAAACATGTTAGAAGGACGAAAGTCAACTGTGCTGGAACTTGCTTGCGGGGTCATTGACATGACACGGCGTCAGAGGTCGGTAGGTCATATTTGATACATTTTAATAAGTTGCGTACGCATTTGTATCGATATGAGTAAATTTATATTTCTTTTAACACTTCTCAATTTTCATCGGCACTGCTCTTAAACCAATCTGAGGTCGTTAACACTACGACGGTTTTTACTCGTTGCTCACTTTTTCTTGATTTCAGGCGTAACTGACATTGTGGACGTTTCTCGAACCTAAAACTAGGCATCGTGCCAAAAAAAAAATGTGTCTTTTCTTAGTCCAACCGATCCAAAATCATCTTTCAAGAGAAAGCTAGATTTATGAAAAAAAATTAAAAAGTGCTAAGTGATGGAGTGAATAATAAATTGCAAAAACAATATTTATAGTATATTATTTTGTTACTGAATGGCCTATACATATGTATATGTTACAAATCGAGCGTTGCTATGGACCATCGTGGACTGTTTGTTAAAAAAAAGTAACGAAGAAAGTTTTGTCGGTAGTTTTCGAGTGAGACGGTCGCACTATTTTTAAACGAAGAGTCTATTTGTTAAAATAAATCGATCTACAACTTATTTCGAATTATCCTGGCAATGCAAGTACTGAAGTGTTCGACAATAGTTGTAATTTTTATACAGAACAAAAAAATTAGTATTAGATTTTCTATCATTTACTTTTTTTGAAAAAAAAAAAAAATTCGAATTTGTAATTGACTATTATGTATATGTACAGCTATTATGTAATAACATACAATTTTTCAAAGTTTCATCGTATAACGGAAGTCAAGTCTATATTTCAGAGCGACTTAATTTGCCTGTATAGTACGGCTAGATTTACTACACGATTACAACGTGATGTCGATCTCCGAAAAAGGTGGAAAATTTACAAAAATAATCTTACCTAAATCTGAATCGATAAAGTCAGATTTCTCAATTTCGAATTAATTCTTTTGCGAACGTTATTTATCTCTCCTATAGCATATGGGGATGTCAGCTGATCGGCTTAGACGAGTAATGTGTGTCAAATGCAGATGAGTTAGGATTTTGCCACGAGGTTCGTTCAAGATAATAGTCAAATCTCATCAATACTTAGTTGGTAAAAAGACATTTTCCAAAATGTTTTTTATTTTAACAAACAATACGTAGCTAATAATATTTAGTATTGATTTTCAATTCTGTCATTAGTATAGAAGTAAATCATGTTAAAATACTCATTTCGAAATTAAATTATACATTTCGGGCATACATATATTGATTGTCGGACGTTTAGGCTACGATTTCGGTAGACACGAATACACGTATGATTTTTTTTTCATCTGGCTTAGTGTTATACCAAAATCTACAAGTCTGATATCGGCAGTCATACATCAGATTGTCTATATAAGCACAAATCTGAATTTCTGCATATACATATATATTTTTTAAGAAGGGTAGTTTTCAGGACTTTTTAGTTGTTGTATTGTAAAGAATTGGCAGTTACGAGGACATTTGGTGTTTAGCAGGACAGTCCTGATAAAATTTACATACTTACATTTTTTCGAATAAAATTCGGTGCTTTATGGCCCTGACAGTATACCTTAAGTATGTAAATTTTATCAGGATTGTCCTGCTAAACACCAAGTGTCCTCGCAACTGCCAGTTCTTTACCATACAACAAGAAAAAGTCCTGAAAACTACCCTTCTTAAAAAATATATGTATATAATTCAGTTAAGATTTACGTTATTGTTGTGTGTCCAAGATGTACCCCAGGAAGCGTCATTATTATTCAATCTCTTAAAAAGTTCGAATAATAGGCAATAAAACTATTACGAACCCCTAATACATATAACGTAACATATGACAAAGACAGTAATCTGATCAGAATGTACGAAAAAGTTGAAACATGAAAATAATAATTTTTGTACAATTTAAAAAATTCTATAGACAAGCCTGCCTTTATTTACTATGATTTTCATTTTTATGATTGCCCATCTCGAGATTCATCTCGTTGATGTCGACCTAGTGACAAATCCAGGTCAATTCCCGAACAAATTTTAGTCCAGACGACACACTAGGGAGAAGTTCGTTTGTCGTTTATATATTAAATTTTCCTGATACGCCGCTACGAAGTGGTGGTACGAGGGGACCGAGGGCAGAGGGTGAAGAGCAACCTCACAGAAAAGGACGGAGCAAAAGAGACAGTGAATATTCGAAAAGGATTGTAGGACGATTTGAGGAACGACTGTGGAAGAGATGAAAGAAGGACGAGTCGAGAGACAGAGAGAGAGGGGGGAGGGGGGGGGGAGACAGAGACAGAGACAGAGACAGAGACAGAGACAGAGACAGAGACAGAGACAGAGACAGAGACAGAGACAGAGAC
>JARQSV010000646.1:215418-295931 GCA_030142285.1 Calameuta idolon
AGAGACAGAGACAGAGACAGAGACAGAGACAGAGACAGAGACAGAGACAGAGACAGAGACAGAGACAGAGACAGAGAGAGAGAGAGAGAGAGAGAGAGAGAGAGAGAGAGAGGCAGGAACTCTTATTTGTTGGGTCTAGGTAGTTAAAAAAAGGAGTAGGAGCAGGAGCATGCATTAAGTATGAGAGAACGAGAAAACCGGTTCGGAGAGTTCAACACTATACGATACGCGTTGTGAAGTCGAGTGGCGGTGTTGCCGGGAGGACTATCTCTCATCATCTCTCCTACGCTCTCTCGCGGTGCCTGCGCCAATAAGAACGCTCCTTTATGGGCGCATGACCTATTGGGGTTCCCCGTTAGAGCGGAAACTCTCGAATCCCGAAAAGCCAGCACCCCGGTAAACCGGTCGCGGTAGTCGAGTATTAGATAATTTATCTGACAGCTTTGAACTCGACAGCGTTTACATCTACACTGTGCACAGCAGGCTTTACGTGCTATAACCTAAGACGCTCTTCCTCTCGAAGCTCACTGGCCCTGACCCATCTCAAATATATTTTATCTCACTTCCATGCTTTCCCGTGACCGCTTATTAAAATTTAATCAAGTATCACGTGATTATAAAATTTCGTAAACGCTCCGCGAATAATGTAATTAATAAAAGGGAATTAAATAAAACACAATTTTGTTATTATTAAGTATATAAGAAAGTTTTCTGATTTCTGTCATATTACGATATACTCTGTTCTTGGGAGTCAAGCATCGAGTAACTACCGCTCTTGTACTGTACCTAATCCTCCGACGTTTTCTGCCTCTCTCTAAAAAAAATAAAGAACCAGTTATTCCCTCTCTCTTCCTCTCATTCAACTATGCTTCTGTATGTGGTTCTATCTATTTCTTACCCTGTTTCCCTCTCTCTTGCTCTTCAACACATGGACGGAGGTATATACGTACGTGCACGCTGTCAACAAAAGACGTCTCGTTCCTCCCACGTGAAGTGTCACTGCGTTCGGTAGCGTAGCGTGTTTGGCCTACAACACATCTCTGTGTGTCTATCTCTTTTTCGTGATACTAACTATAATGTTTGTTTTATATGAAAGCATATAACCTCGTTGCTCTCGATAGACCGCTTAAGCGCGTCAAAATAATTTGAGGTTATACGCGAGTAGTTCTGCAACAGTCTATAGGTATGCATCTACGTTGAGAAACAGTTGTTACTTAATTTAATTTTTCTTTTCAATTCATACTTGTCCCATAGTCTCATTCGAGGCATACACAAAATTGTAGACTGGTGTTATTTTATAATAGCAGGATTATAGTGGACGCAGATGATGTAACCAGCCGATGCGGAGTCTAAGTTTTTTGTAAAAGCTTTCAACGACTTCGGCAGTACGTGTATACTCGTATTCAATATTATTATGCCAGCTGAAGTTAGCCCGTCTATTTCAATTTCTATGGTGGAGCCAACTTCAGTCGGTGAAATAATACTGAACGACGCCGCGTATATTCCTCGGTAGGATAAACTCACGAGTGGACGAAGAAGCAGAACTCTGTACATTTATATCTGGCAGCTAGACTAACCTGATCAATAACACAGCTATAATCATAACCATAATATAATCCTAACCAACTAGACCAAACCTAACCTTACTGCGTGTCAGTGAATATCCGACGGATATGTTAGAAGGTTAGTGGCATGCTACGCGATTGGTATTACTTGTTGACACACCCACGCAGTCCGTCGTTTGTTATACCTGTGAATGAAAATTCGTAGAAACCTCTCACGATTCCGAACCCAGTCTTTCTTTTGCTAGTGTCTTTATTTTTTTTTTATTTTCCTTCGTCATTACAACGCAGCTCTCCTCGTTTTTGTAGCTTATTTGTTTTCTTGGAAACTACCGAGCAATTGCGTAAGACGTACATATATAAACTCGTTTAAACTGTCAGCTACTGCTTTTGGTGAATAAAACGAACTTCTACTTAAATTATGTAATAATAATCTTAACACACGTTGTAGATGCTTCATGACTCTTTAATGAGAATTTTGAATTTGAAGGCATCGCATGAAGGTTAGATGGGATATTTGCAGCCCTCGAAATTAGTGACAAAATTCCGCGAAATATTACCTGTCCTTTCCGTGACTAATAGTTAGTAGCTCATTTATCATTCACATTTGCATGTTCATCTTATTTTTTGCTGACTTTAGAATAAAAACAAGAATATTAAACACGAATCGATTATACTTTTTATCCTGCATACCTTGCGGAAGTTGATTTCTTTCATTTCCGATTGTCTATGACTCATATAGAAATTCATGACTAATGTTACGTACATGTTTATTTTTTTTAATAAATAAATTTGGAAATTAGAAAGCCCACTTAAATTCTTGAAAACACCTTAAAAGTGATATACCATTTTTTCTTTTTTCATCTCTTCTAGACTTCCTAGGTCTCTCTATTCCGTTCTAAGATTTACTTGACAGTCATAACTAATTAGTAGCTCCATAATTAAAATTTCTACCTTGCATCATTAAAGCGTTTCCTGTCCCTGTCGGCCAATAATAAATCTTTGAATTATGGAACGTCCATGTTACCCAATTTTATAATACAATTTTTCAGTCATGTAAAATTTTCATTAGTCTTCAATTTCAGACATGCAATTTAATCATATTCAATTCTTACAATTCTTATATATAACAGCAATTTCTTTAATGGATTTTAATTAAAGATTTTCACACGAATTAACTATCGACACGTGACTAACAATAAGTATATTGCCTCGTTAGCTTTAGGTATAAAAAAGCAAAGGGGTACCGATGAAACAAATTTTAGTTTTATCAACTGCTGAATTACAGTTTCACGAAAGGATTCGACACAGTGAAAACTACTTTCTCTCGCCTAAGCTTACTATCGCTGTGTATGAGAGCGTGACTGTCAAATAAAAGTTGATGCTCACCAGCCCTCGGTACACTTCCTTGAAATTTTCCTCTTCGGTATAAAGTCATTAGTCTGACATAAGAATTAATAAGCTCAAAGTTATGCACTCTGGCATCATGCAAATATTAATTTGACTTACAATTAGTAGCTTTTATTTTTTTCCAAATTTAATATACTGATAATATCAGTGCTTGAACGATTTTTATATTATTATTTTGTACGATATTCATCAATATTTGATCCGCCATAATGAATATATTGTCCGAACTATATGTTCGCGTAATGATACTGGACTGATTCTCATTGTCATTGTGATTCGATAGTTCGTTTGAAAATGGCAAATAATATTTTAAATGCAGCTATGTGCTGTTCATCGATCTCAATGGGCAATGATAAGCGATTAAATATTACGTACGTTCGGTTCAAGCGAAATCAATAAAGAGTATAGCAAATCGTAACGTTAACGTAAATTCTATAGTTACGTATTCGTACAGCATAATTGTTAAAAAGACATTCGTAAGATGTCTGGTGGATGTTAAGTGTCTCATAGACGTTTCATAAACGTTCTATGTACTTTTGTTTTGTAATAAATTTGTGCAAATACAAGATATATTACATTATATATATATATATATATATATATATATATATATATATATATATGATTTCTTGACAACATTAGTAGGTATGTTATACATATACATATTTAATATTATGATGCCTATAGTTTGTTTCACTTTTTTGTATGATTTTATTAAAATTTGGTTCTGTCAATAAGTTTTTGATGTTTTCCCATTTTTGTTTAATTTCTTTCTATTCAATCTTACTTCAATGCACTTGACACTCTCTAATCGTGCATGCGTAATAATTAAAATAAACGTATACCATAATGTTTATTTTAATTATTTTATTAATTCGTTCAATTTAACTATATTTTCTGCCGAGTTTTTTTCATTTTTGTACAATTCTTATACACTGATTGTTATCTACACTTATTTATTTCTATGACACGAACCATTGATCCAGCATCATAATACGATGTAAGCTATTGATAAACGCTGTATATCTATGGTTACGATATATGTGAGTTAGGAACATGGGATCTGCTCTGTTGCCCAGTAGCTGCCGAGCAACTTATTTGCTCTGTTTTATTTTTCATTTCCGACTGTTGAAAAGGTTTGGCCGCTGCTACTACTACGAGTCAATAAATGTTGCTCGACTTCTTTTTCTGGTCCAGTATGTAACAGATATATATATATTTTTACTTTTATTTTTATTAGTGCTATAAAGCGAATCAGGAAAATAATTTGGATGACGCTTACAAATACTTATTTTAGTTTCGCAATAGGATTTCGCAACTTTGATGCAACTCCGATGACCGATACGACGTTTATTGGTCCAAAGACAGGATCAGAGATCTGCGTTATTTTTATCAGATATATTTCTTACAGTTTCCTCAAATGTGCCAAATTTCGAGAACTATATCGTGTAAATTCGTAAAGTAGGCATATGACGTGTGAAATATAGTATGAATAATTTTATGCAAAAGTGTAGATAAAAAAAAACAGAAAGTAATAGGTGACTTAAAAGTGTAATGATTTCGAAGTGATTATGATAAAATATTTCAAACTAATTAGTAATTATTAAGAATAATTTGATTAATGTGCTAAATATGTTTTTTTTTCAATGTCTGTTTAATTCAACGTTTGGATATATTCGCCCACGTGCTTTCTGTGTCGTATATTTTTTTGAATAAACAGTCAGATTATAATTGTATAAACAAGGAGAAGATCTAAGCTCATTTTAATATTTTATAATACCTTCTTTTTAGCTTTTACGTTTTCGCGCAGTCACTCAACCAGGCAGAGCTGTTAAGTTGCCTATAAATCTCATGTAAATCAATTCCCCGTATTTTCAACGGTATAGGATCTGTCCTAAAAGAAATTATAGGAAATTGGTCCTTGACGATTTTATTAAGCAATCGTTTTTTAGATTGCGTCAGTTGCTTCGTCCATTCTGCGTTACAGTTAACGTTACTTAAATAAGTTCTACGTCTTTGCAAGGATCCCACTGATTTCAGACCTGATAATTTGTTTAAAAATAATACATCATTCACTTAGTCTTATACGTTGTTTACAGTTAAAAATTTGTGATCGAATTAGAGCAACTTTCAGAATTTTATTAATCAAAATAAATCGGAGAATGAAAAAAATTAAAATTTTAGAAAAGAATAAAATAATTATTAAAATTTGGCAAGAGATTTTTGTATAAAATATTATCTACAGATACGACAGAGCTGATTATTACGACAAAAGGATACATGGACAAGTAACGGTGAAGGGAATTCTTGAAAGCTTTCAGGCTGGTTAGAAATGATACTAGGCTAATCGCATCTTACGACAGTTTTATACCTTGGTAGGAAATAAGAAAGGAACAATAACGTCATAAAGAAGTATTTTCAAGATAGAGTCGTTAATAGCATTTAGAAAAATGAATGGACATATAAAGAATATTTATGAAGAAGCAAAACTATTTTTTCACTGGTACCATAGGCACTGCTTCTTTCTTATTTTTATTTCATAGCCATCGGACGTTCCACTGTAATTTGTAAAAAAAAAAAAAATAAATTGCTACGAATAAATAAGTCGACGAACTTATAAAAATGCTCACAGGAGTTTCCATAAAGGAAGGATGAAGTAGCAAAAAAAATAGAAAAATTTAGAAATCAACAGAATTAACAGATATGCAGAGAAAAATGTAATAGAATATTTTTGTGTATCTTTAATAAAAATTTCGTTAAATCAGAGACAATTTATTAGGCTACAATAAAAAAAATAGTTACGGAACGATAAATTTAAGCTACCTTTCGTTTTCCGTAATGTCAACATTTATTCAAAGTTTGATCAGCGTATTAAAAAATACGGTGAATTGCATAATATCATTATAAAACAAAAATATTTATATAGTTAAAAAAAGTCATTGATGCCAAAATATCATTTATATACATGAGACTGTGCTCGGTAGCGGTCTCGAATTTGATCGCTGCTTTTATTTTTATTCTTAGTCACCACACGAAACAAAATGGCGTTTGTGCCGTCTAATAACGAGAAACTCTACATAATAAATTCAATCCACATAAGGAACGACTGCCAGACACGCAGGCTGTAGAAAACAAGTAATATGGCATTGGTGTATATGTCAGACTGCAGAGTGTATATACTGCGCGTACACGTGCTTGGTAGGGATAGGTGTGACTCATTCTGCAATGTGAAAAATACATCAGTGTCCATTCTTTTTATACGAAATGAAAATTATGCAAAGCAGTGCAAAACATGTTTTCGCTTGGGCACTCGGAATCAATGTCTTACGTGACGAACTCGATTGGGCGTACGAAAATTTTCTGGTGCTTTTCTTATATCCTAACTGCGATTATCGAATCGATTCTTACGGGCGGTTTCGGTTCTGTTCGTGGATCTAAAAATGCAGGACACGTGCGCAAAATAAGTATGTGCACGATTGACGATGGTATTATTATAGTAAAATATGAGGTACGAACATCTAATCTTGTATATCGATATATATTAATCTAGCATGCTTAGAAAAATAAAACTTTCTTTAATTATTCTAAAGAAATATATGCTTAGGCTCAGAATCATTTTTAGACCATCCACCCTGATGGATTCGTATATTGCGTAATTATTTTGTTGCGCAACATTCAGATATTTTTGGTTTTACATGTTTCGGATATTTTTTTCATGATGTTGGTTTTACTGGTCAGACCAGTATATTGAGCACATCTTTTGCTAACGTTTATGGAAGCAGTGTGGATTGTATGAGAATCTTTGATTTTCAAGTCGTGACCCCCTTCGATAGAGGAAGTAGAGTCTGATTAAGGGACGTATAGAAAAATTGATGCTTCGTTGACAATATATCTATACTTATGATTACCATCTGATTTAGATAAACAGATTTCACGCAGACATCTTTCAGACTGGCGCGAGACTCAAGTCAGACTTGAATTGAGAAGTGCGAAAGAGGTCTGGAGCAAATATGGGTCAGCCTTAGTGAAGTGACTCAAGTTAGACTTATGCTAGACTTACGGTACACACTAGTCAGATTTTGTGACAAACTCAATTTTTAAGTCAGCGACTTTCAGTCAGACTTTTATCAGACCACATATATCGACTTTGGTGTACCGAGTCTCATGTTAGTCTCAAAAGTGATGAGTTTAGTACTAAGAATTTAGAATAAGAATTCTCCATGGTCAGTATTATAGTTTAGTAGCAGCTGAGCAACAACAGGATTGCTACCGCCGATTATCTTGCTGTTGTTACTGCTAGTAGCGATTCTTAGCTATCGGAGAGATGCTATTATGAAAAAGTGGGGCCCAACCATATAAATTTGGCCCGACAGCTTGATTGCAGGCCTGCGGGCTGATAGGATACGAAAAGGAATCGTGGTAGCCAGAAATTGCTTAGTCGCTTGAAGAAAAGAAGGGAGCAAGAAAAAAAAGGCACGGAGAATATTTAAGTAAACAAAAAATGTGCTACCCCTCGAGGTTAACTTTGAGTTTGAGTCTTAATAACGGTAGCAACTACATGGATAATAATGATGATGCTCGTGTTCTAAGCATGATTATACATATAGAAATATTGGGACTGTCCTAACAACCTCTGGGCATCATAACACGGGGATAAATTTTATTAACTTCAAGGAAATTATTAAACCGACGGATTCGAGGGTAAAAAAGATCAGTTGTTGTTGATAACCTTTGGTATCGCTTAAGACGTTCTTTAATAACGTTTTGCACTTTTCATTGTAAAATCGCTTATTTCGACCTATAATACGTACCTTGGGCATATTTGCTTTTCACAATATTTAAATCGTGAAATTAATACTTTGACAGGCCCGGTTGACTATGAAAAAAAAAATAATAATTTAATGACTATAAGTATCGTGCGTTTTCCGGAGTGATTAATGCGATTAAATAAAAATATTTCGCACTACGACGCGTGTGCGTCGAAAAGGAATGTCTTGGAATAACATGCAATAAATTTATTAATGCAGAATAATATATGCCAATCATTGATATATCATCATATTATTCAGTCTCTGTTAAGCTGCAATTCTAATGCAAATAGCTTCGTGTTTGCGAAATAAATGATACGAAAACTTGGTTTAAACAAATAAGCGATAAAAAGTATTTTCTGGAAAGTGACGCGATACTTATTATGTATACGTATACTTTAAACGATTGTTATAAACGTTCTGAGTAATGTGTGTCAAATAAATCGAACTGTTTCTTCACCTGTGTTTTGCATTCTTGCTTATGCATACGATGAAAGCGCCTATGTGTAAATTAGGTGTATACATATACATATATGCGTAAACATGAATAAAAAATACAATAATAATTCAATTTTTAATTATTACATTATTGATCTGCACAATGATTCTACAATTAATATTAACAATAAGCATGAGATCCGATCATTAAAATCCTTATTGATAAAAAATTTGATTTTTGGGTATAACTTTAATATTCGAAAATGTCGACCACTTCGAATTCGAAAATTATGTTTTGGCGAAAACAATTTTTTTTAATTCGTAAGATACTACCGACATGGTTCATCCGGTTGTATCACGAGGTGAAATCGTGCACCTTCACATTTTAAATGCGTTCTGATAATTTTAAAAATAACTTTCGATTGATCGTACAAAGTTATCACTGCTATGAGAAATTCTAATATAAAAATATGTACCGACCGACGAAAAGATATTGAGTTCTTCTACTGTGTTATTTGGTGAACGGAAGTGGACATGTGATCGGCCTTGTTGGCAAGAAGGAGCCCGATCTTGCTGGTAACATCCTGTTAGGAAGCGGTGCTCTAGTTTCATGTTGTTCAACATACAACACATTGACAATAATGATCTGCGATATCAGATAGTTATTATTGTTATACCGTTAGTCAGATTTCTTAATTAGCATTACTGATTAGTTTGCTTGTAACGATATATTCGTCCGTATCTCCTTATAACAGTACGTAATATTGATTCGACGGTATAGTAAAAAATCGAATCAAATATATTGGAGGAAATAATTGTGAAAATTATTATAATCAGCAATCTCGTAAATTAATCGAATTCTATAAAATAATAATCAATTGAAGAATCGATATCGATTGTAATTATAATGAAAATTTTTTATAAATGACTAAATTTTTATTTCTTAACAAAAAAATCTAGCATCGCACAAAATGATTAACTATCTGAGCACGTCCACCTACAATATGATTTAATGCATATATATGTAATATAGCCAAGGTAAAATTTGTAAATGTGCGTGTGTGCATTCAAAATTTCAAACGAACAGTAAAACTAGTTGGTTTTATATATACAGGAAAAAGCTAGATATCCAATTTAAATGTAAAAATAAGAGTTGCAGATTTTCAGCACTTCTGACTTCAAATTAGGTCACGCATAAAATTTTTTTTAGCGAATGCATAAAATATTAACGGTGGATCGACTTGGTTTTGCTTCAAGGAAAGACTTCTTTGTTTCGATGGTTAACAATGAAATAGATTATTATTATTAGTTCTTGTAAAACTGCACTCGTTCGAAAAAAATATTTGCATACGCAGAAATTGGATGGAAAAGTAATTTGAAATATTGGAAAAATTAGATCTGCCATGAAATACGTTTGTACAATTTGTACCGTTGCAAAAAAAATTATTATTGTGGACATATTGCTCTCCAACGAGAAATATCTAGATTTTCGCAAACGTTTCATCCCCGTCCGAAATTTGATTTTCTTATGGATTCTTATGGAAATTTGAATAGATATTTTTTTTACTCGTATGTATAAACGCGTACGTACGTTTTTTATTATTACAATGCAAGATTTTTGTATGTCATTATGGTGCATCTTGCTCTGTCCAAACGTATAAGTTATACGTGTGCAATGACAGAAATAATTAATTTCAAAACTTAAATATGTAAAAAGACATAAAACAAAATAGCAAGCTTAATTTAGCACACGTTCGTGACGTAATATTATTTCATTAAACTTTTTATCGAGTATTCACTTTTTTAGTGTTGCCAACCCTACATTCGTGTAACGTTATAATTATTTTATATTCTTATAATATACATACAGTCTGTCCACGCTTTTCATGTGTATTTTTGACAATTTCCCAAACATAGCAATCGTTGACAAATGGCACATGGCCCTGTATGAGAATTTTTGTTACACTAGAATCAAATTGCGTGCTGTGTATGACACTTAGTTTCCGAGTTTTTATCATTGAATATAATATTACTGACGTGCAAATAAGCATCGCATGTCAATTACAGCTAACGTGATTACGACAGAAGTTTACAATAGAAATAGGTTCAAGTTTACACGAGGTCATATAAATGACGAATCAGCATAAGAATAAAGTGCTGACAGTCTTTTGAGAATTTTAATTGAAAATAATCAAATTCACGAAATAATTAAATCATGAAATTTGTACCGAAGAGAAAGTATACATGTGCATAGTTTTGCACCGATTTTATATATGCATATGTATATTTAAAATTTCTTTAAAAAGCTACTTGTCATTTCCTAAGGATTGTATTGTTTCCGAACTATCAAAAAAAATATTTTGAACTCGTGTACCGATTATACAATCTTTAAATACGATACACGGTACAGACGAGAAAATGTTTAAAAAATATAAAAATATTTTTCAAAATACATAAAAACTTAAACACCTTATATTTGCAACTCTGAAAAAATTAATATATGTGTCACTTTGTGTCTACGTGTGTAGGTATCTGTTTAAACGTGGATAATAAAAAAAAATAACGAAAAAGACTAAATTGCAAAAAGGGGAGAAAGTGCGAATCGACGTACAGCACGTAAATGGAGATCAGAGTCGATGAGCGCGGAATACAGAATGCATCTTGTCCTCGAATTATCGCAATAGTGCAATAACCCCGGTGAGGCTTATCAGCAAGAATTCTTATCACAAATGTATCCGACCACGATGTCGACAATCGTGCATGAAAATGAACGCGCGAAAGAGAGGAGAGGGAGGGGGGTAAGAGAAAGAGAGAGAATTGACACCGTTTTCATTTAGTTGTATAACATGAAAGCAGATCGGGATAAGATCATGTAACTATATAATTTAAGCAGTTTAGGTTAATTAGATGGCGATAAGATGCAAATAAAAATGAATATAACATACATATCGCCAGTCAAAATACAAAGACGTGGACGAAGCTCTTGAACGTGTCCAAGTGAAATTTAGTTCGGATTTATCAAAACGTCTGTCAGTTGTAAGTCTGCATTAAGTCCGGTTAAAGTCATTTCGCTTAAACCGACCCATACTTATATTATAATAGATTTCATAGTACGATTTTCAATTCTAATTGTAAGATAAGTATAGGAGAAAAATAGACTGAGAATGAAAGAAGTAGCAAAAAATTTAAATCAAGTGTAGGATGTCCTTTTATTCAATATTTCCCATACAGTTATACAAGAAAAATTCGTCTATTTTAGCGAAATATGTTCTCCGTGCGTAATTCTCAATTTCGAAATCTGCAAAATTAAATCTGACTATTCGTAAACGTAGATTTGTGACATCTGTTATAGACGTTTCCCATATCACTGTCAGACCTAAAATTTGCCTTGGAACGATATGCACAGTTCATTGACGAGTAACGTCTTTTCGAGGGGTTTTCTTGATCTGAATCTCAACGTAAAAGCGTCACTTCCTTCCTTTCTTTAATGGCTTTATTCGAAAATTAGTCACCCACAACGCACATTTCACTTCGTCATAGATTATACAATACTTACATCCGCAGATTAGCTGTAAAGTGAAAGAATAATGGATAATGATTAACGAATAACTCACAAATCGTTATTTGTTATTCCTTAACAATGTCTCTAGATTTGATTGTCGTATATATTTACATATTACAGTTTTTACTGTGATTCAGTTGCCAGCATAAGAAAATTATATTAACATGTTGAAAGTTCATGTTCACATTATTGTGTATTCTTTAGCTTATAAATAAATAGATTCTGTGATTTCAAAAAAGTGCTTACCATAAGCGACCAGTCGTATCACGCCGAACAGAAGGTGGCAGGTTCGATCCCATCTAGGAGCCGATTTTTTTGGAACATCAGTAATTTTAATTTCCGTAAAACGGTGTTCGCGGTAACACAAATTCGGGCGTAATTTCAAATTTGAGCTGATTTTGCACTAGGACGCATTGGATAAGTTTTTTTGGTAATTTAACTCGAGTCCTAACCTAATGCTATACCGCATATCTATCAACGTCTGAAGTTGGTTGCAGATGCAATAAGTGCTTAGTTCGTAGTTTAAAATGTAAAGCTGCCTTCCGAGGCTTGAAGCTCATATATGTTTAACAAACGTCTACCACTGTAGCAAGCTGCTTATCCTTATCCTTGTATGAATAATTGTTTCCTCGACCATAAATCTTCGTTTGCTTTTTATGAAAAAAAAATTTAAAAAAGATATGTCGGCCATCTTGGTTAGAATATTTAATCGGCATAAACAACGTGTGACATTGGCCTCGTAATTGGTTTGCGATCGGGTGCGTAAAATTATGTAAGTGATTCGCTTAAATAAATCACAGCGAATGGCCGGGACTGTTGTTTCCCGTGCGTGTACCACTTAAAAATTGTTTTTAACAGCCCGAAACCGGTTCGGTTATGTAAAAGGAATGGCGGGGCCACTAGCGAGCTCGGAATATAACAAGAAATTGCCAGGTGCTCGCTCGCTTTGAGAGCTATAGATGACGAAACGTGTGGATTTCTGCCAGCATCCTTAATTATTCTATTTTCGTATTCGCGTATCGGGAATTGGATCTTCCGCGAAGAGGAATGGGAGGAAGAAAAGGAAGGAAGAAGAAAAAGTGACCGTGACTTCGGGGAAAAAAATAAATAGAGAGCATCGCTATGAAAAATATTTTTGGGTTTTGGCAGTGCTTTGAATTTTTGAGAAGAAAATTTATTTTAAAAATTGTTTTCAAAAATTTTGGAAATATTTAACAAGTCCTTGTCGATTAATAAATTCTGGACATTACATTTGCTTAAAAGCTTTTTGATAATAGTAGGCATATTTATTATCAAAATTTCGTCAATGAAAAAATTCAATCACATGCAATGTTTTATTTTATCACGATCTCAGCAAGTTCCAGTGCTAAGAATAAAAAAATATCATTATATTTTTATTTATAAGATTAACACAATTTTTTTTGTCAAATACTAATTGAAAAATGATTATAGGAAAAATTGTAAATATTATTATTATCGACTTACGTCATTTCCCTGTAACGTGCTGCGGGGTTTGACAACTTTCAATTTTCTTCAACAAAATTCCTTTTTTTTTGGACATTAATTATAAACATATGCGCTCAGTGCTGGTTTACAGGTTTATTAACTTTGATTATTGATTCGAGACAGTCAGTTATTTCACGAGGGGTTACTGACACAATGCTGTCACTCGGCCAACTCGCGAATTTTTCCATCAATTTTTAGAACTGGCAGCGTCCGCTCGCCCCCTTTACCACCCTCGTGACGCCTTAAGCTCTATTCACATCATTGACGAAATTAACGCCTCGACAAGCGCTAGATATACTTATCACAATAAGAACTTGCCAGACAAGATGTCTGTGACACCTTCATTCACGTCTACGACAGGCCTGTTATTCGCACCTGTGGGCCCCAAGCAAACGTAACCTTCAAAAATACTTAAAATCAATAAGATTTTTTCTTTAGCAATTATTCAACGAAATATTATATCATTGTCGTTTGTCATTTTACTGGAAAATGACGTAATCGAGTACCCAAACAAATAATTTGAATTGACAGACTGACCTATATTTTGAAATCGAATAATCTCATTTTAATGGAACGCAATCTGTTGCTCATTGAACATTTTTTATTTTACTATTATAAATACAAAAAATTGCAGCCAATTCGTACAAGTAATATAGGCACTGAAAGATTAATTTTAAAACCTGCAATTTTTAACTACTGAAGACTTTTTTTTTATCGACTCCGTACGGAGTTTACGGACATTACGACTCTTATAAGATATCATTTAAATTTTTCATAATGTCATCAATACATTTTTTTTATTTTTCTGGGACATCATTTCGTTTCACAGTGTCATCAAACACGTTTTTCATGACATTATCAAAAATTGAAATGAAATCTTCTACAAGCTGTAATATCCGGTGTGTTTATGTACACCGGATGTCTGAATATCACAAACGCAGACACAGGGACTGCTACAATGCGTGGGTAGAGAAACACGTAGAATTCATAGAAACAGAAGTTTTCGAAACATTTCCCTCTCGGTATTCTATATCCTGTAAATGAAAATATCTCATACATAACGTTGCGGGCATCGAGCCAAATTTCTATAATAATAAACGTAAATTGCCGGGCAATGGAGCAGGTGCAGCATAGCAGTCTAGGATACATATATGCATATATAGATAGCGTCCCACCTATGGTCAGTGCATAATTGCCTATCGTGTATTTCAAATAGGACTGCATTTATTAATCGTCTATTGATTTTGACGTTCCCACAGTTTCTGCTAGATATTTCTTCCTTACGAACGACAAAAATACATAGGGTTGTCACATTGATATACGATACTGAATAAAAAATAAAACTGACTGAAAATATTAATAAAATGTGAACGAGTAAAGAATTACTGAAGAAAGGTCATTTAAAAGTATGCATTCGTAAGGTGTACCAAATCAAATAAATGATCTCAATTATCAACGGTAATTAATATTATTAATTATAAATTAAAAAATATTCGTTATCAACAACAATCAGTCGACACTCGTTACAGCTACAAAGAAAAAATCAAAGCGTAATGTCTGTGAAGAATTTTATGGGCAAAAAATCAAAAATTCAAATTTCATGCAAAATATCGACTAGTAATTATAGCGAATCTCGACGTCGACACTTGTCTTGGGAAGGAGAAAAAGTTAATGGGAAATAAGGTAAAAATAGGTAAATAAAAAAAAAAGACTAGAAAAAGTCGAGAGTCATGGTCGTTCCGTGTAATACCTTCATTAGCGAAGGTACAACGAGGCGATGTAAATTAACAAACAATAGTCCGTGCGTTAAAGCGAAGACAATGGATCCCGATGCCCACGTTCGATAACAGCACGCAGAGTTATTTAACGTTCACCCAGTGTGTTGCGCGATGGGTAATTAAGCTGAAAATGGTAAGCAAGAATTAGTTTTAAAAAAATTGAGAAAATCATCAGACGGTATTGCATTTGCATGAATTTAACGTATAAAGCAGGTGCTTATATTATATATTTCGATTTATAGGACAGTATAATGATGATGACAATTCAATAAAAATCATTACTGTATTTTGTCATCCAATTGTTGCCATTTTCATTTGGATCTTAACAGAATCCATTTGAGCGAAGCTTCGTCCAACATTGTCTTACAGTCGTAATTATCCGAAACAATTAAGGAGCTAATTATCTTACGAGTATTTCTCCCATCGGTCCCATAATCCTTATTACTTCTCACGCTATATCTATATATAACTGTCTCCCAGATATAACGCCTGCCTCGATTGCTGTAGGCCTTAGGACTGTATATAGACACAGTATTAACACGCATAAGATACGCGGCAGAACTTGATTGTATAAAAAATTGGATCTTTTGTCTGATAACGGAAGAGGCTATGTCAGGAACATGAAACACGTTACACCAGTGCTTTTAACAGAGAATTTTAATCACTGTTGAGATCTGTTCCCGATACCCTTATAGATTCTGTAAAGCAGAACACTTACCGACGTTGTTCCCATCATTCACTGTTATAAGTGCGGTGTATAAGGATCATCAATTATTTCCTGGTATTAAGCCATAACCTCATATATGGGAACCAGTGGCATTCATTTGAATAACAGTGCACTCGTGCACATTTAAAATGTAAAAGAGATTGAATTTTTATACAAGAAATAAAATCAAGTAAACGACCTTTTATGGTTATCATACACTCTTATCAAAATACAGCTTGTAATTGATATGACAAAATGTTTGATATATTTTCGATCGTTCACCATCGTATTTTATTGAATTCGTAAAATTAAATTGTATAAAAAATTTTTTGAATTTACATTGAGCAGTAAATTTTTTCCAAATTTACAGTATATTCAGCTTCAAAGTGGCGTCTGTTTCATGGTAATTTTAGGTGAATTAATTAATAGTTGCTCGATATCTAATGATTATGGATGATTATGATTAAAATCCGAATTAGATGACAGTCACGGTTATGTAACCTTTAGACAGACTGGCTGTTAGTCTAAACGTAGTATACGTTATCAACGCGTTCATTGAAACATTAAAAAAGTCGGACTTAATTCGAATCGTCATTAATTCTGACGACTTCCTTTTCCTCTTAGGAAGTCTTAACTCTCTCTACAGCTCTGTTAATAGCCCTTTTCACTAGAATTACTCTGGTGAAGAAATGAAAGAATAAAGAAAAAAAATTACACAACCTGTAAAGTCTCTGTTAAAACTTAGAATACACAGGTTACGTCACAAGTGACAACTCTGTCTACAATTAGTAGTTTTATCGATACTACTATTAGTTCTAAAGATATGTGAAAGATACCTTCGAATGAAACTGCTTTTAAACACTGTAAAAAATTGAAATCGATTAAGCACGTTAAAAAGTAGTAAGAAAAATAATTATCGAGTCAATTTTTATTTAAAAATTCTTCGCATGAACGCACCTTTAGTTAATCAAAATCATGTAACTTCTTCAGATATAAATTTTTCTTTATTGATTCTTAATTTGATTATAATTTTATTACCCAACTTATATTTCTATGTCCATATCGATTCGCCTTGTATTTATTAATAGCTCGTGTCAACATACAGGGTTTCTAATTGCAATAGTTGATAAGAGACTTTTGCCAAAGGAAGGTCGCAATTCAGGATATCGTATCGCGTTGGTCTGAAGAAGGTATAACCAGATTTTATATTTATAAGAATGAAAAATATATACATATATGTAGATACAAGGGTCAAGGAACGCTCAACATATTTTTTTTTTCGTTACACTTTGTCTTTTTTGAATATTTTTCTTTCTTATCACTTATAGTACGTGTTATAAATTTATAGATACAGATACATAAATTCGCATTATCATACTAAACCACGTGTAATGCTGAAAGCTGTACAGTTTTAATCTTCGGCCAAGAAAACAGTTTCGTTCCCATTGCATATATACGATTTGCGTCATCAAGTATCTTTGATAGCTCCTCTAGGATTGCTTTTACTTCGTCTTGCTCATATTTATTATTGGGTGTAACGCGATTAACAGTGCATCTAGAGAAATGGTCAATTGAGGTTATCAAAAGTGCGGGAAGCAATCGTCGTTATTTAATTTTAATATTTTATACGAAACATGTGTCTATAAAAGTGTCTGATAATTTTTATGCTGAAGTTCAGTATGTATTAAATGCTTGCTAAGCGGTTCGATCTGCATTACTTTTTCTCACAATTTAATTATATGATATTCCATTTATTTTCTTCGTGCTTTTTTCCAGTCTTTTGGACAATTTGACAATTATTTTCACTGTCAGATGCTATTTCGTTATTTTGCTCTTAATGCAGTGCGATATTAAAATTTGCACCTACGAATTTTCATAAATTAATTGCAAATCAGGTGATTGTTCGTTGAACAGTATTGTCTACATATGTATGAAATATAATTTTCCATTGTATATTTTTTAATCTGCTTCGGACAAGGACCAGATACCGATCACACTCTTATCAAGGGGTAATGGACAGATTGTGAAAATTAATGTGATAATAAAAATGTATAATAAATCACAGTAAATATGTTTTTTATGAGATGGGAAGTTAGGAGAAATAACAACTGCGTATTTCATATATACATATATATATGAGATTATATTGAATGTTGTATAGAATAAATATTTTCATTGCACACGATAAGTGGATCTGATATAGGATCATCTGATGATTTAACACAGCAACAATTGTTTATGCGATTTAGAATGTGAATTAAATAATGGAAATGTAAAAAATATGAATTCTGTTTCAATGTACATGGGAATGAGACATTTTTTTTCAAACGAGAGTTAGCTTTATTGGATTTCACGTGACAGTGAATTGCACGAGGATGAAGTGAGAAAGCTTACGCATCTCTCTCTCTCTCTCTCTCTCTCTCTCTCTCTCTCTCTCTCTCTCTCTCACTCTCACTCTCTCTCTCTTTTACGGGCTCATGAAGAAGATTCAAAGAGCCCGTAGGCCGTCACGAAATTTTACTCACGGTTGAATCTGTTTACTAGTACCACCTCCTTCGTGTGCATATCGTCGAACCGTAACGTCAGTTCCATATTCAGGCAACTTATTTACGCTCTAGATAGTCGGAAATTAGAAAGAAATGATATCGCGATTTGTCCAGAAATTGCATTCATTGCCAGTTGCTACTGACGCTTGGTATAATCGTGGCTACGTTCAAAGTAGGTTAAAATTTATATTTCTCTTGTATAGGTATTCAAGTATATTGAAGCGAAACGAATCACCTGAAGTTAGCCTCTGTCCATTTAATTTCAATAGTAGAACCAACTTCGGCTAGTACGTTTGTACTGAAGAACTTTGTATGTACAGTCAAATTACATAATGAAAGTATGGCATAGGGGACTTTTCTTAATTAAATACCATAAAAAGGAGACCCCTCAAAAACAACATTACAATGCTTTAAAATATTTATACAATTCTCTCGACTGTTTTACTCAATTTGTTTCTATTTACGGAATTTCAAAAATGTTCATAATATATTTAAAATTCGACACTTTTTAAATACCAGCATTGTGATATTTACAAATTTATTTGAGCTTCATTCGAGATTCTACAAGAAAAGTAAAAAACCAATGAATTTAATCAATATCTGAAACTTCTTAGACTTCGGTAAATATTTTTTTGGCCATCACCAGCATTGTATCCATTATATTTAACCAAATAATATACAAGAGAAATCGTTAGGTCAAAATATAAAAAGATTGATGCCAAACTTATTTTGAACTATTTTCAAGGGTTCTTTTGCAAACGAAAGTTCCGGGAATATAAGTAATTTAAGAGGTATACATATAATGCTATATAATGGGATAATTGAATCTATTAGATATGAAAGAGAAAACCTCATAAAAGATTCAACCACATCGTCAATATACACTACGTATAGCAGTTCACCAAGCAATAAAAACACTCTCTTCCAACCATCTTCAACTTTTCTCTTAATTGCACTTGTTGTAATTAACAAGGCGCACGCAACTTTTCTCTCAATTAAGTCATGCCTATGTAGCCGCAAACCAAGATGGCCGTTTTTTTTTTCAAATACGGGAATTCCAATTTTCTTACACGATATCCTACTATTTGACTACTTGATGCAATACTTAACTCAGCAGTAAACAACTGGCATTCTTATGTGAATGGTCTTGAAAAAAATATTAAAGTTTATCAATTACTAATTATTATGTAAACTGTCAAAGATATGTGTAACAAAATTTCAAAATGAATAAAATAAGTCAGCCTAGGTTATATTCTCTGACAGGCTAATCGAATACTATTACCTACAAAATTGCATATTTCGGCATCGACATAAATACGTGGCAGTTGGCACGGATGTCCTGAGCCAATAGGACTTTACATAATATTCGTAGCTCTATTTGCTACGAGTGACAGCAGTTTGACTTAGGCACTGGTCACCGAGTGGGGTTAATGACGGCCAGAGACTACCTACTTTTGAATTTATCTTAGCAACAGCTCCCTCGTCAGTGGCAGAAATCAGCGTGCACGTTATTTTTATTTATACAATACGAAAACATTAAAAAAATTAATTTATATCTTGTCACTCGCGACTTAACTATACGATACATCATTATTTGAGAAAAGCTTCTACTCGTCCTTGGTATTTGTCGGCTAACTATACAAGAGTCAAGTTGAGAATAAAAATTTTATGCGGTTCTCGCTGACACTTATGCGATACTTAATATTCTAGACGTGTAACCTGCATATGCATTAGCTGATACTCAATGACAAGGGATTCTACTTATTTTCAAGCAGTTTCCAAGAATGTATCGATTTAACTTGAAGTCAATGTTTTTTTTTCGAAGTAACAGGTTCGTGTAACGTGAAAAGGATGATTTCTTTGTTTTGTATGACGAAACATAGTCAAAGTGGGAATTCTTAAGTCGACTGGCAACTCTTGCTTAATAAATCATCCTAATGATCTCATCGTGTGAATAGCTACAATACAAACATGTAAACCGGTTTACAAAACAAAGCTACGTACGGGATATTGGAATTATTCATAAACAGAGATACGAAAGAGGAACATGAAAGTCAGCGGAACAAGTTACAATTCTTAGAGGTCAACATACACCAAGTTACGTCATGCACGTACAAAAGGTAAAAGTTAAAGTCAGTAAATATAATTATACGAAAAAGTAAGTACCTGAGTAATAATTGTCATTGTTTTCGTGACACGACGTACAAAATGCATTGTATTTGAATCAAGTGTTATCATCGTCGGAAAGACGGAACATTTAAGAACGTAGCCATCTGGTGTTTGGTTGGCGAAGCAATATTTACATATAGGTGGCAGCACTGTCATCGATCACAAGCGAAAGTCATTAATAAAGCTTGTCGTTGAGAATTGCCCGAGTGTATAACAGAATACCTAATTAACGTAAAGTTCTGTTCACCTTCACGCGATTCAGTGACTGTGCATCAGAGAATAGGCAGCAAAGAGTGAGTTAGATTATTAAGTTTGGCTAAGCTATGTTAGACCGGGCTAAGGCCTGGGCTATGCTAAGCTAACCTATAGTATGCTAGGTTAAGTTAGATTTGGCCAAGTGAGTACCTACCTAGCAGTACCTACGCGTTTGTTTGTAAAACCAGGCACGGACGGTAATTGCGTGATATAAATGGACGGGCGTGTGTTCTGAATTAACGTACGGATTTACGAGCGATTTCGGACGTCCTCGAATTAAAAACAGAATTTATGGGGAGGTATGACTTCTGTAATTCTTTCTTTCTATATAAGAAACCATAAGAAATTCTTCCTGATTTTAACTCGCAACGTGCTTCATTTTAACAGATATTTATTTTTTAATTATATTTTTTCTCTTTTTTCATTCAATCTTTCCCTTGCTTTCTTATGCTGTGTTTTCATTATTTTGCCATTTCTCTTTATTTTTTCAAAGCAATAAAATAACGCGTGACAAAGAATATTAACCTTTTGAGCGAATGGAGCTTTAGTTTGATTACTTTAAAGTATTTAGGTACGTCACTATTTTTTTGGACATAGTTTTTTATGATTGTATCAACGCAATATACTGTGTATAATTTGGGTACTGTTTACCGGACGTCAAAATATACATAGTGATAAGTCATTTTTGAGTTAGACGTTACGTTTTCACTTTTTCAATAAACATTTGGACGTTTCTAATTTTCTTTCTTATTTCAGATCAATTGACAATGTCCTATATGCCCTCGTATGAGCAGATCCTCAATGACGTTAATCAGACAATGAGTGCACGTTAACTTAAATCTTGGACTCGATTTCTCGTAGCAAGGTTATTTATATTTAGAAGATAATTTGATTGATTGAGATAGAAGATGATACTGTACACGGTATTTAATAAAATTTGTATCAATTTATAATTCATACTCTAATAAATACACGTCATACGAAAATCAAGCGTACATGAAACGAGCAGATAAATTTAATCTTTTTCTCTTTATCAAAATGAAAATAAAAAAATTGCCTTTAATATTTAATTAGTTTCAGTAGTATAGCACGTCAATAAATCTCACGTGATTTTCAATTTCAGGCACGTGCTCGAATTTCACAATCAATTTCACCAACAATGTAAATCTAAAGTACAGTCTGAAGCGCTTTTTTTATATGTATATTTGCGAACGCACGTTCCGACTTTATATACAATTAAGATTTCTACAGTGCCTACCGAATCGACTTTTTCATCAGTTTCCTTCCTCTACTTTTTCAATTGGTAACGATTTTGCCAGCTACAAAGATTTTCGGCTATTCGCAGTAAAATAGTGACGAGTCATCGAACGAGAGTTCATAAGAAACCGTTATACCAGAGTGCACGGTGAGTCACGCGATCCAGATTTCAGGTGACAATAAGTCTACGATCGTACTTATAGATCACGAAAGATCAAGATCACTCGAGTCTTTCTATTGTAGCGCTACGGCGATTGGTTCGTACAAAAAGGAAACAAATTGTGGCAGGGAGGTTGGATAGATATACCTTCTATATGTATGCGTGCAAGCGAAGAGGGGCCTGTGGGGCGCAGGAGGAAAAGAAACTGGTTGTCGCCAGTGTTGCCAACGTAAGCAGCGTTTGCCACTGTTGCCACAGTTTGTCCCTACTAACTTGTATCTCGACACGCTCCATGCTTACGGAGTACTTCAACGGGTTGGCTGATGGATTTGGCCTTGGTCATCGTTTGATCTCCACTCGAGTGAATCAGTTCGAATCTTTCTCGCACCTCTCGAAATTCATGAGAAAAGTTTCCACAGTTACGTACATCAGTGATATATCACTTTTAAGAACATTGTTCATCGTTAAAGGTCCATTGGTAATTTTGACCTACATTATTGAATATTAACGTTAACCTTCTTACGATCGGATCCAAGGCTTTTGGACGGGTCGATTTGGATTTCGAAAATTAATATCTATTGTCACAAATTTAATTAGGCATTCGTTCTAATAAATATCTCGTAATCTCTCACATTTTGAAATCTTTCAAACTCTGTATCGTCAGCCGAATTTATTATGGTCGTATTGAGGTTTATGATTAAAAATATTTTATTTTAATATTGTAATGTAATTAAATAATTTTTTTATTGCTCAAATTGCTCTATTAAATTTCTCATGACTTTATGCATTACCCATGTATAGGAGTTAACGTTATTCGATTTTACAAGGCCCAAAACTTCACGTCGTAGCAATGAGTACAGTTGAAACTTTTATACAGTGATTAGTTATCTATTTTCCATCGGCAACTTATAATAAATCAACTCTAATCTTTCGCGCGTCGTAATCCGTCAAAATGTAATAGCGTGACATCCCGATTGTGAGACTAGGCCTTGATTCGTGAATGACGGGTTTTAAAAAAATTGATAAAAATTAGAAAAAGAAAAACCAATCTTTAACCAAGTCCCCGATCTACGATTCGACGTTTCTTCGAACTTCGAAATTTTATTAGCTTACACGATATTGCACATTGGCGAATTTCTTTTTCAATACTTGATAAATGTAATTATAACTTGGATAATGAGATCAAAATTTAATTTATCCTTATTGGAAAATACGGCACGAATATTATGGAACATAATTGAAAATTAATTATAAAAACTTAACGTCGAGAACTGTTTATGCAAATTCATTAACGTAATAGATTGCAGGATTGGGATTTGTTTCAATAACTTTTACATCATATATATGTATATATATACATACATAAATATATATATATATTTAGAAGCGATCCAAGCGTTCAAGGATAATCATGAGTCCTAACCCACCCTAACCTAAAATCAAACCGATCATTAAATGGTAATGTTAACCGATGAAGAGTCTCTTGCCACATATACCCGTCTTTCCTCAAATTGGTAAATGCCATTAAAAACTACGATTATATTAGCAGTCGCCCACATTATGAAATTTACACCCAGTCACACGTCCACGTGACATAGATGCGTATTTAACAAGCGCATATATTTCAAAGTCACGTATTTTCTTAAGAATGTGGTATCAATAACAATGGAAAAAAAAGTAGTCAAGTAGCGTGTTGGACACGCACATGATAGGGTTCCATAGTCATTCTGTAGCAGCCATTGGCGAAAGATGTAATCTCCACAAAAGCGTAAGAGTTCGTGTGACGATTTATAGAAAAAATTGAACTTTGAAATTTCTTCGAAGCTATGATTCGCAATAAGAGTTATTTTACCTTGACAAATTAGCCTGCATCCGAAAAAGAGTTATTTTTATATTTTTTGTAAACTATTTTTTGCTGTAGTGTTCGTTATAATTTTGATTGAGATGAGAAGAGATGAGATGATATGAGATTGAGATGATTTGATTGATTGAGAAGAATTTTTTCAGATTTTTTGTATCGATAGTTTAGAAATTAAAGAGGGGGCACTCTGATAACGACTTTGAAAGAAACTATTTCGTGACTAAAGGGTTAAAATTAAAAGGTCTAAGTACCTTTTAAATTGCATTTAAGGAGACCTATTAAAAGACATCTCACTCGATGGGGTGAGCCAAAAAATTTCGAGTTCACTTTTTAGTCAGTGGCAGGGGGGTAAAAAAGTTTTTTTGTTATCATTTCTGTTTTTGGGTCATAGACCTACGTCTGCGTACCAAAGTTTATCTTAATCGGTCCATAAATGAGAGAATGGAAGGCCTATGACATATAGACAGACTGACCGAAACCATTAGGATTCCCAGATTTCTATGAAAGCCCAAAAAGTGGAAAAATCGAAGTATTGATAGAAAAAAAAACGACACAACCATCCAGATGATATGTACATTCAGTAAACAGCGCTTGGACGGTAAACAGATCGCATTAGATCGGTTTCAGACTCAGGGGACTTTAATACGTTATAACTAACACGTAACAATTAAATTAAATTTTTAAATGAAAATGGTAACTATCGAATGATGAAAAAAAAAGTAACGATTATTTAGTCTTGTCCATTCGAAATGTCAATAATCAAAATGATCCTCCCTTTTCTCTCTCTTTTAAATACTACATCGATATTATAAAATGACGAACGAATATCGCATTTAGAACGTCAACACGTTAAAATGCTTCTCCTTCTTCTCTATTCTCGGTACCATATCGATAATATAAGAAATATTTATTAATACAATATCGTAATCGGTTTCACTAAACATTTACGAATACTTTGAGTTTTCCATGTTTTTTTCTCTCGCTCATTTTCCACAACACTACAATATAACTCGAGTACGTAATCAAGAGCGAGTTTACACTGTAAATTTATATCGCGCGCTTACTGTCAAGGCTGCGAAGATATACCATTTACGAACCAACGAGAAACAGCCTGATGACGTATCGCGTTTAATTTAGTCGTAATCGAAATTACTATATCGGCAATCGCACGCGCCTAGTAGCTCCGCGAGAAACCCGCCCTGAACTCACTCGAGCGTCCAAGGCTGCCACGCGTATTTTTACGACAATCATACATACGTATAGTATTGCATATACGGATCGTACGAACACTGGTGCGGACGACAGAACAAGCGTCTGTAACATATGTCGAGTAGACATGTGTATTTACTAACTGGTATGTTTACTTCTAACCTCTGAATTTTTAAATGACGTCTCCTACAATGCGAATATTTCGCGTGCCAGAAAACCTGTCGGCATTAATAAATCTTGTTACTTTTTTTTTTCCTCTATACGACCCTTTTTTATTTTCAACTATACTTGCCATTGGCCAACGCATGTGTTATGTCGGTTCACGTATTAGCCTTTATGTGGGTCAAATTGAACGTTGATTTTGAACAGGCGATATAACGCTTTAGTGATACCAAAGGGAAGCAGAATTCGGTTTTTCCATGATTTTCACGATTATATTTTTTCGTTCGATTTTATCGGGGCTATTGATAGATCGGATGATGTAATAAGTTCAATTCGAATGACCATTGCGACTTGTGCCAATAAACAAATGATACGACGGGACACGTGATTGACGAGATAATGACTATCATTAGCATCATTACTATATATATGTATGTATATGATATTCTATGCGTACCTCGTCTGGCATTAATCACGTTAGCAAGTATATGTGTGTTATTGACGATAATAAGTAAATATAAGAAGCTATTCTATAATTGTTAAATACGGTTGGCAATTAAGCATGATTAGTGGATGATACATTGTTAATTTTAAAATAGCATTTTTTTTCATATTTCTTGCGTAATAGTTCTATCAAATTAAACGGACGAATTAATTCGACGCTCTTGTTGGAATACCGGCTTAATATAATGTTATAAAAAATTTGAGAATTATAAAAAAATTATAGCAGTATTGCGTGATTCGAAAGAATAGTGTGGTTTATTCGCGATAAAAAGAAGTTTTTTTTTTCTATAGCTACTATTATCAGGCACAAGAAATAGCATCTTGAAAACATATTTTTGTCGTTGACCGATTACCATCGTAACGATGCATAGTGAGTTATAACGTCGCACATTTAAAACTAAAATATTCAGCATCTTTCCTAAGAATCAGCTACTATGTCTGTTATCATTGGATTAAATTCCGGAAGTGCGAAAAGCAGATATGTATTATTGACTCGTACAATTTCCTGGTTGTCCAATCTTATTTTTTTCTTGTTGCTTTGTGTTTCTTTTTTTTAATCGTAAACGACTTTTTTGATAAACACGGTTATCGTTCAACTATAATTACCACGGGGGTTATCTTTGACTTGAGAGAAAAATAAGTTTCATAAGTTACAATGCGAAAGATGAATGAGATAAGATTATAATGGCGGGACGTGTCGAAGCATGGCGGACTGATAAAAGTTTGTTATCATTATTAGAAACAGGTCTTACGTCAAAAATGGACTGTGGATTTGATTTACTCTTGAAAATGACTGATATGCCCCTCTTATGCAAATTATCGTTTATGCAATGTGCTGTCTGGCGGACATGCTTGTTATCGCGGCTTTCTCATTATTTGATCTTCTGTCTGCTTGTACGTCCAATATTAACGTCTGCATTTGTGATAAGAGTGTTATGTTAGTGAAACTGATGGTACATATTGATTTGATAAATACGTAATGATTTGCAATTAGTATTAATTTTGACGAAGCTCCGATAATTTGTCAAATCCGCATGAAACACGTGGGAGCGTCTCAAGTAATCGTTATCAGTCAAAATAATGATAACTGCATGTAATTGACAGATATAAGTATGTACTCAAAATTTTAAGGAAACGAGTTTAAATACAAAAAGAAGATCAAGGCGTAAATACAGGTTAGGCAAGTTACGTTCACATACGTCAAGTATGCCTAGTTTAAATACAGTGAGTATATTACGTTATTTTTTTTATTAAAATAAATATAGTCTGTTCGATATCACTATTGTATACATGAATCTCTTTTACGTGTAAACTCCTAAGTAAGTAAGTCCTGGCCTCTAAAAAGATATTGATATCACTAATTAACTGTATATACATAGAATTGCAACGTTTGAGTCGTGGCTCAGAATAGTCTTATTTACATGTATATTTCTTTTTTGATAAATACACGTATTTGTATTACTACACGCGTTTATATGCCTGCATTTAATATTGGATATGTCAGCAATGCTTTATTAAAAAAAAAAGAAAATTTTGAATTACGTCAAAACTACAGCTACTAATATTTGAACTGAAATTCACTGCAGTAAAAAGTAAAATTTTGGAAATATTATTTAATTGCTAATGAAACGAATTAATCGTTGATCAAAACATTGTATGAATTCTATGAGTCACAGGTACGTTTCATACGACCTTCAACCTTTTCATAAAGCTTGGTATCGTACCTGAAAATTTAATACCAAACTCATAATACTTCATGACGGTTTCCTTTGTCATGGATAAATGAAGATAATTCTTTGAGGTAAAAATTGTCGTTTGACAATTTCTATCGGACACTTGTCGTACCTCAAAAACACAATGGAACTACCTGTAGCCTCCCTTACAGTTAATCTTTGCAGTACCTGCCGAGTCAATGCCTCACAGATTTTCTAGCTGTATGCTATTGTTAAAATTTTTAGCTTTAGCCCCTCGTGCGTTCGCCTATCGATTTCAAGGCACCGATTGTCTAGCAAAGGCCACGTGGGCGGACACGCACTCTTTGTGAGAAAATGGACAAACAGAAAAGACCCTGTCGCTCATAGGTTTCGTTACGCGGCTGAAGTTTTGTGGCTTCTGAAAAATAAAATATCTCACAGATATATTAGACAGGAATTTTTACGTGTTTTGATTTTTTTACCTATATACATATATATATTTTTTATCTATATAACGTTATTTGGATATGATAAACGTTTGTATCTTCAAATTTGATTTGTTTTCCAAAAACGTTTTGCGTTATAGATACATGAATCGTTCGCAAAAAAAGTTCAATGCTTGTTATCGCATGATTTACCTTTCTCTAACAAAGCGAGTAACGAGCGATGGAATTAAAAAGTGAATAAGGACAATATTATGATTTCTTAAATTTATGATTATGACTGCTGGTGAATGATAAGGAATTAAAAAAGATATCTCTTTCAAAGAGTGGTCCATAATTTTTTGAATAATGTATTCCAGTGAGTATTTAATCAGTTATGAGATTGTTTTTAGTAGATATGAATGAGTTACATATGTGACAGTGAGTGATAGTTATTTTTTGAAATTTTCTAATTTTTTTTATTTCGATGAGATACTGATATTTTTAAAATTTTATTTACATTCTAGATGGAATTATTTATCTCGTTAATAATTTTATTTTGGCTTATGGAGCAGCAAAGTTATAATCTGATAAAGTGCAAAATTTTACGCACGACCACTGGAACAGAAGAGAAAAGGTGCAAAAATTGTTTACTGAAAATTTACGAACCGTTGAATTTATCATTCTGAAAGGTAAGAACTTCGAGTTTTAGATGGCACAGTAACATTTATAAAAATGCAATATTTTTGTCTTTAAATAATTATATGTGCAAAATAAATTTTGATTGCGATACCGAATACATAATGAGTGACTGTGAATTTTGTGCGATCGATTCTCAAGGCAGATCTGTTGCCTGATAATTTACTAGCCTGGTTTATTCAATTCCTACTATTTTACACGTGCGGTATATTCAGCCAATTGTAATAAAATTATATATTTTTGAGATTAGTTGTAAAATTAAAAAAATTTTATTGTGCACATAATATTTAATATTGAAAACTAAAATTTAAAAATTTGAATCGGTATTAGGTAATAATAACGATTTGTCACTTTTATCAGTATTTTCATTCTCTCACATAGCTATTCTGTTCGTCTATATATGTATACTCCACCAATGTATATGACGTTATAGTCATTCAAGAGAAAGTGATTAAACCAACGAAATTTTCATAAATGACAATCGGTGGAAAATACATATTTTCAAAGTTGCAAACGTACCTTGAAATTTTCTGTAACTACGATGCATCAGTCTCACGAATATACATTTACGACTATCAGGTATCACGTAACAGACCTACACTGCTGCTCTTTTTGTCAGGATGAGTCCTAGCCGGATTCCAGCCATCTGCATCCTTACGATGGAATAGGGTAAGGATACCTGAGGATTTCGACCAGCGATTACATAAGGGGAATGCATAACAGGTTACCGAACGCAGGCTTCTTTGTGCCATATGCAGAGTTGACCCAGAGAAAAAACGTATAGAACCAATAATCCTAGCACAAGGTCACGGGTCAGTATTGCCACGTAGTAAAAGAGTAAGAATAAATAATCAATCGAAATAAACAAGTTTACCTCGAGTCCACCACCCGAATGGGAAAGTGAAATATTTACCATTGCAAAATACAAAATTTATTTCGCCTTGCACCGATAACAGACCTAAAGCTATCAATAAAGAATCGCAATATCTTTTATATCCAGAAGAAATTTTTCTTTCAAATTACAACTCGATAAGCTTAAACAATTCCTCGGGAATTTTTTCCGCGAATAATTCAATATACGCGCCTTTTCTTGCAATAAGGTAAAATCCATAAGGCAACAAAAATTTCAATCTATCTCTATAACGCTAGAACAATCTGCGTCCTTTGGCAATGAGAAACAATTATCAGATTTGCGATCACATTACGCGGCTAGTATGACTAAAGGAAAAAAAATGGCGGTAACGTTTATCTTTAACGAGAATCTGATTTAATAAGAATTCAACGAAGTGCGTCCTTCCAGGAGACACGTCAGGGGATACCAACGTCACGGAACGATACATTAAAAGAGAATATGAAATAAGGATAGGAAAGTGCCGCCGATCGCGTAGTCATTCCTGGCGTCCTGAGCTCCATTACGCGTGTCTACATAATGTATAAGTACGCAAGTGTCGTCATATATTCCTGGACCGTCGGTTCACGTCGAAGGAAGACTTGCATGAGAAATGCAGAGACGTGAGTCCGATCACGTAGATCCAATGGTTGACATCATTAGCAGCCATTGTGATATCTCCGTGAGTTTGTATTATCATTGCAATAATACTATTGCGTGATTCGACCATGCGATTAATTGTATATATAATTCGATATCATTTGATTCGCGAGTGCTGGTGGTCTGCTGGCAAATATTTGTCCGGGCAAAAAGGAGATTTCGCATTTTAATCCAATAGTCGTATTTATACTTACAATCGTAAAGGTCAAGCAAACTGATAAGGGGGATGCTCTAATCAGTTTTATTATATATATGTATACAGTATACATGATACATTTGAGTATCATTTCCCACTTTTCGTCATCGGGTTTTATTGTTATTTTTTTATTTCTTTTACCCGTCACTTGGGTGTAGTTAGAGTTATTAAAATTTATATAAAATTACTCGTCTGAAAAATTAGTAAAAATTTTATGCATAAACGGATGTATCTTATATTTTTATTTTAATTATTGGTAAGTTCGAGTAAGTGTTAATTTTTTTTTGTAACAATATAGGTGTGTTTTATGATATGTCGTTGATCATAAAATTTATTGATTCATGAACTATTTGGAATTTTAACACTGGGTAGATACTTAGGCTTATCTGTGTACATAGAATAATTTCACAGCGTGTGTACAATTCAGTACAACTAAAGTTTGTTAATTCTAATACAGGGAAATTTAAGTCAATTATTAAAGACACAGTTATGTACCCTCGTTCATTTTCGTGCCTTGAAGATTCTAAGCTGTGAGAGGTAAAGAATTCAAAGTATCGTACCTGATTATTCAGATGGCTTTTTACTCCGAGATAAGAAATCTTAACAGGCTTTGTCGTTTAATAAAATTCGTCAATTTTAAGCTTCGGATGATATACCTTTGATTTGTGCTAAAGTAGACGAACCCTCATTTTATTTCGCGGATGCTGCGCTGGACCTGATGGAGTCTGTACTATTTTTACAATCGTTCATGTTTAAGGCGACGCTTTTGCAACGCCTTATTCGTTATTATTTTTTTACATTCAAAATATATACTAAAGACATTCCTACTGTGTTACACACGATCTTGCCTGAAAATATAAAACTGCAATTTCCTATAAGTTTCAGACAGTCACATTAGCTTCGTCATGTGTATTCCTACTGATTCACCTTTCGTTTGGTATGTACATTCACAGTTGCCAATAAAAGAAAAATATTATCCACAAAGCATAATACAATGTCTTCCATAAAAATTATCTTATAGAATTACGGAGTTTACTCAAATGTTAATAATTTTTCGAAAAAGCAACAATAACTTCGGATTCCAAGCTCGATCAATGATAAAAATCGAATCAGTTTTGCCAAAGTAACGATAACTTCAGGTTCATCAAAAATTTGTTATTCCTATATAAAAAGTACACCGCACTTTTCGCATAACGATTTACATTATAAAATGTATGCAAGACATACAGATTACTCGACAGTGCTGATACCGTGGGCTGTGGATTACAGTAATTCATAAGGTTACAGCAAGAGATTTTCACGATTTATCAACAGACCTGGCAGCTTCGACTACATAATTATAATCAGCTATAAGCATCATATATAATTATATTACACAAGATCGATACACAGATATCTTTAATTATACTGACTGACATACGGAAGTAGACGTCGACCGTAATTAATCATTAGATAAAATTAAATAAAACTTTCATCAATCATTAAAGATCATTTTGAATTATTATTTTATGTTTTCTCAAAATTCAAAAACCCTTCATGTTTAATTCAACTACAAATACTGAAACCTTCATGACTTTAATGACTGTACAAAAATACAAGCACAATAGAAAATTAATAATAAAAATAACACAAGGGAAGTCAGAATTAACAATCATACTATCATTGTCGTTATCGTACCCCTATATTTGTCCTTGAAATAAAAATAAACGCAACATGTAATAATACAAAATATATATGTTATTACGTCACAGGCACCCCCAGAATTTAATTTTTGCCAAAAAGATAAATTATAATTGTTTCAGCAATTTCGAACGATACGTTATCAATGTTATCATGCATGTACAAACAACATGAAAAATATTCCCACGTGTCTCCTGCTGTGATACCTAATAAGGTCATTTAGAATTTACTTGGAATCTATCGCTATTTGAATCACGATGCTTCGTTTGTGCCTGCTAGTTCTAATAGCTGCCAATAGTAATTGACCTTTGAACCGATTTAAAAATAACGTTGCGTTAGAAGGAGAGGTCGCCGGCATGGAAATTGACACGATTCATCGTTCAGCAACGACCCAACCACCAGGCGTTTACTCTTGACGTTACGCGACACTAATATAAGCACCTATGTGGATATGTGCACGTAAGTAAATATCCGAGTGCATACACATATGTATATACATATATACATATACATATGTGTGTGTATATATATATATATATATATATATGTATATATATATATATATATACACACACACACACATAGGTGCGGGACCAATGGATCGGGCTTAATTGCTATTTGCGTCATACAAAAAATTGCCGCGTTTAATCAAAGCAAATTGACGTGTTTAACGCTGACCGTGTTTTTCAATTTTTTTTTCTTTTGTACACCCCTCTTGGTTTCTCTACGTTTAAATTGTGCTTTATAACAACTTGTTGTTGTCAAATTTGAAATAACGGACATGCACCCTCTTTTGTTGATTAATATAATAAAAATAATTTTTAATTTTATTGGCAACGTATAATCAAGCCACGAAATTAGTTCCGCTTTGAGGGGACTAATTCACGTTTCGTTTCGTAAGGCGTTGGCCCCTCAAAGTGGAACTGACGCGTAAAACGACGACAGTATATGCATTTAGTGGAATTTTAATGGTTTTTATTTATTCCTCGAAATTTCTTGTATTCAGATCGCTAAGGTTAAGTTGGGTCAAAGACTGTTACGTAATGAGAATCACGTCGAGCTTAGAGAGCCTGGATTATTGGCTCTAATAATGATTCTCGTAGCAAAGACAAATTCTATTTCTGGATGACGCAAATTGGCACATTTAACATGTGCTACAGTGATCGTCTTATGCTAGCGATTATTTTGTACACAATGTTGCATATGCGAAATTGTTACAACCCAATACACTCTAGTAGGATGAAATAAAACTATAATAACGTCAATTTGAATATTCTTTTTCGAAATTATTAAAAAATTTCGTGCTTCTTGGACTATCTTCAGCTTAAAAATTCGTAAAAAGTAATTTTGAGCAAAATATTTTTTCGAATTGTGAATTCGAATTATATTGGTAAACAATATTAATAACAATCGCAATAAAATTTATTACAAAATTTTGGCTGTGTACCGAAAATTTTGAAAAACAGCCAACAGGAACACAGTAGCACACGAGTTAATAGGCAGCAAGTTACTGTACAAGTGAATGATAATATGAAATAAGCGGTAACTTCAATTAGGAAATAATTTCCATATGATAAAAATACGATAAGCCAAATTAAAATGCAAATTCCTCAAATTGCTTTCACAGACACAAATGCAATAGCTACATAACTAACAATAAGTAACGCATGACGCATAATTCGCAATGCACTCGGGACTATATTTGTAAGTGGAAGGACAAGTCAATGTTAAAATGAACATTTGAAACAAAAGTCCTCATTGCTGGAATACGGTATATTTCATTGATGGTGATAAAAATTTATTTTAAAACGTTACGTAGATTTTCACATAATATCACTAAAATCCCATTAAATTTATTCTCGCGGTATTAACAATTGTTTTACGCGTCGAAAATCCATTTTCGTATGATATACAGTATCCGCATGTTTACATTTCTCCTACAGTATAAATATCGAGCGAAGATAGTCATGAAATTTTTATGTCATCGCTTATAAATAAAATGTCAATATGCATTAATTCATACGGGATGCGGGAGGCATAATTAACGATTTTCATGAAAATTAAACGGGTCGCTAGGCTTGCTTTAAATGTGACTACCAAATGTTTATTTTTTAAATATTATTAACTTATCGGAAGTGCCTGGCTAAAGTTATAATTTCAATCTGCAATGGTATGTAATTACGTCTATGTTCGTTTGCTTCACCGCTTGTGTCTAAAATATACAATTTTCACTTGAAAAGTATCATCGAGTTTATTATACAGGGTCGTTCAGGCCAAATGCATTACCTGAAGTTATCTTGACTATTTGGTTTCTGCGACAGAGCCAACTTCAGTTGATTCCTTTTTATTGAACAGCTCCGCCTGCATCTACGGGTTTCGTTCAGTACAAACGCACAATCTGAAGGTGGTTATACGATAGAAATCAAATGGAGATGTTAACTTCAGGTGGTACGTGTAGCCCGAATAAACTTGTATAATTTGCCCACGATAACAGGTTTAAGTTCAATAGACTTAACAATGCTATAAACCACAAAGAGTAGATCCTTTAAAATTGAAATTAATGTTACAGCAAACATCATTAATACATATACTATGTATATGAGAATACAATATACATATAGTCACATGTATGTGACTTATACATATAGATATATACTGATTGCGAATGCCTTAATTTTGAATAAACGTGATTTTAGGTTATTTACGTTATCATCCTTGTAATAAACATTCCCTTACACGTGATTGACTTAAATTTTACAAAATTCGACAAATAAACACTTTATTACCTTACTTTGTGTGTATTTAGTGATTTACAAATGTCCATTCATATTTTATTCTAAATAGGTACTATTTTTAACTGTGATGGCCAACGTCTCTGCCGGACGAAGCATGCTTCGTTGACTTGAATTTCCTCGATTTTTTATTCAACATTCATCATTCACACTGTCGTTATTCAATTATTACTCACCGTTTCGTTCTTATTTCTCCCAAACACTGTCTCCTTGCATCTTATTAATGAATAAAACTGTAGGAACTGTAATTTATTACGCGGATACGAGTATTGCGTCACATGAGATCTAATCAGGTATTAGCATCGAAGCGATACACTTCAAATTTTCCAATATCTGTACCGGTCGGTAAGGTAGAGCGAATCCAAATAAACGTAACCAGAGTCAAATCCAATCCCGAGAAAAACACTTTTTTGCTATAGCTAATTGCGACTTTAACTTGTTTATCTTCGCGATTCCCTACGATCGCAATGAAAAGTCCCGTCTGAGCTGACGATAAACAAAAGAAAGAAAAAAAAGAGCGAGTCCAAGATTTTTCAACGTAAAATACAACGAGAGAAAAAGATAACACACCTATGTATAAATATTAATGAAAACTGAAAATACTATCGGAACGAAGAAAACGCAAATTCTCATTTTCGTTCCTATGGAAACTCGACTAACCTCGACCTTGGATATCAGCAGCACGTGGAGCAAAATCGTCACTAACGCTCCTCATGTCTAATCTTTGCAATCGTAAAGTCGAACAAGCGCCTCGGTATAACGAGACGCGTGTGCTTTTAGCAATTGTTTACGAGAAACTTATTCGCTGTCGCCATGATGCTTCTTTTTCGTTTCGCGTGCCCAACAAAAATAACCGACGTGCGCTCGAACGTACCCCGAATACGATACCTACGGTGCTAATTAAAAAGATTTATATTTAGTGCGAAGTCGGCAATTAATGTACGATCTTGTCGTCACGTCGTGATTTTAATGCGTCCTGTCAAAGCTGCTATACATTTATATATAGGCATGTATGCTTAGCGTCTGTATTATTACTGGGTTAGTACGAGTTTCTTCCGCACGCTAAAGACGGCGTGCGTTGCTGTGACGCGATCAAAAGCTGAAATAAAAGTCGATCTAGACGATTCCAGTTATATTGATTGCATTGCTTATGAATAATAATATCGTAAATCTGCTAATCATTTAAATGAATTCACAGCTCTACTGTGTTATAATGATTTTTATTACTATGTATAAACGTATGATCTTTTAAAGATCTTATCAAAGGACAAATTTATAGCATCCATAACCTCAATTTGCGAATAATAGTTATTTCGCTTAAAAGTATATAGACAAGCATTATCTTCTGTTTACACTCAAATACACAAGTAATCTCTGTAATTGGTACATTGTTTTACTTCGTTGTACTGGTTTAATGATAAAATGTAAATAGGGAATGAAGTCTAATGGAGAAATATAGGCACTGGGATGTTTTCTACGCTGAGGATCTCAATGGTACGTTAATCGCTGGTTAAAGTATAAATATTATTACTTCGTTGAAATACTAACTGCTCTTGTACTATGTGCAAGTAAAAATGAAGCTAATTTCTTTTCGCATATTGATATACCTGTTGGTAAGGAGGCAGGAGTGCTCTACAAGTTTATGCGTATGTATGAATGTGCTTATCGCGTATGATGCAACACGACTTCCATTAGACGCCAGTATATAGGGGTTCTCAAAATCCACAATTTTCACACCCGCCCACGATATTATCGACGTAATCGATGATACAAATTATTCGAAATTTTGTAACAATATTTTTCTCCCACTTTATCAGTATTGATAAAGTTAATCCAAAATTCGATCTTTTTTTTTTACTTATTTGTTACCAAAACTCTAGTGCTCATTTTAACTTCCTAACAAAGTTCAAATACAACTACACAGAAAATACGATTTACATTGAAAATCAAATTCTGCTTTGAATGTTTAATCGCCAACATATCATTGATTAATCGATTTCTTCACGGTACTAGTACAGAAAAATAGGTCAGTCGTTTTTACCCAGGTTTATTATTATTATAATCTAAAGTCAGTCTATAAATTTTATATAAAAATCTTTATAATTTCAGTTAATATCCTAACAGTCATTCACCCGCTTGATCGACGCTTTTACTTTATACTTGTTGCACAAGCCGGTTTACTTTGATGATTGCTCCGAGTGCGAATGCACTTGACGTATTTGCCTTTGAGGTTGCATTAATTTTTACTCTTATTGCTGGATACGCTAATCCACTTACAGTTAGCAAAAAATATACAGATTATTGAGCACAACCACAGACTGCGATCGTCAAAGAGAAATTTGATGACTTTTTTTTTAATGACGGATGTTGAATTTTTTTAATAGAAAAAAAAGTTTAAAAAATTTTATGATGTAGTTATACGTCCTAAACATAATGATAAGATGTGTCATACGAGTGCGACGCTGACGTGTGCGTCTGAGTAAATATCGAAAAGCTGCAACAAGTGGGGGAAGCAATAATTATTAGGGTGACTGATTGCCAATACGCGATATACACGTGCTAAACTTTCACCTTGAGTCACGCATAAAGATTAGCAGATGCGATGCCAATGTACTTACGGCTGTATTCGTATGTGCCACATTATACGTAGTCTCGCTCGCTCGCAAGTGAAATACAAAAGGAAAGAGAAAAAGAAAAAAGAAAGAGTGCCTGCGCGAGACTTGAACAGGATCGGCAAACAACGTGTGAGTGAACTTTGAGTTCGACGACCTGCATTATTATTCTACCGCTTGCTCTCTTCTCTCCGACATATTCGCGTGTGTGTTTCATGATTAATCCTTTATCCTGATTACACCGAGGAAAGGTTACGAAAGTTTTGAGCGGCAAAACAAAAAGTTCAAAAAATTATTACTACACCTGACGGCTGTGAGATGTCCTGAAAAACGTTTTGCTCGTACAACTTTCGAAAATTTATGGCATCAAAATTGACAGGTACATGACATATCTGTCGGGATATTCAATTTTGAAAATATTACATGGCAATTTATTCTTTGGCGACTGAGATCTTGAAGATTGCAAAAGGATTCATTTTTTTATCGGTCATTCGTTTTTCAAACAAATTTTTTGAAATTGACTGTTGCGTTAATTTGGAAAATTTTAATTTTTTTTTTCTTTGCTTTTACCTGCTCGCCCCCGTTAAGATTGTTGTTGTTTTCGTCACAAGCATCGTCATACATAAATCAATCTTAATTCTTGAGCAGGGAAATGGCCACTTGGTTCGACCGTTGCGTAGGAAGTTGTTGATTCTTTTCGCAGCGCTCGTGGCACAAACTACTCTCTATCCTTAGGGAACTGTCATTACCATTACGTTCTTAACCTTCTGACCCTTATTCCTCTATTTCCTCTTCTTTCCTCTATGTTAATTATTTTATGGCCAGTCCGACGCTTGGCTCATTACGTTGCACAGGGAAGAAGCTACGAAGACGGATATTCCCAATAAAAATAAAAATTTCATCGAATAAAATTTATAAATAAATTCTTCGAATATCCTTAATTCATAAAAATCTAATGAAATCAATATAGCGATCTATAAAAAAATGGAGAAATAAATATTTAGGCTCCCCCCCCCCCCCGGCCCCAAAAAATGATCACCTTTTGATATTTTAATTTGAGTTACGTCAGAGAAAAAGCAAAACGGCGCAAAGAAGCAGGTGAAATTTCTGAATTAACTTTTTTTTTATCACCTCGGTATAAGATAACGTCACCATAATAAAGGAGAAAGAAAAAATAATTCTAATGCATGTACAGCCGATTTTACATTCTTGTTATTGCCAAAAGACAGAAAGACGATAACTTACGAAAGATAAGTTAGTGCAAAAAGCTGATGTCATCTGTTGAATTTCACGCAAACAAAAATATTTGGCCGCCACCTAATGGTCATCCATAAATCCTGACCTACGTCGTACGTTCTATCATTGTCCTATGTTGATCAGAACAAATTCTTAATCGAGTCTCTGTTATACGAGTCTCTGTCGAAATCGTAAGCCGCGGAATCAAAAAATTCTTTTTGAATTTTCCCGGGTTAACCCAGCATCTATCCCCCCACGCACATCCGGTGTCTGCCCATTCCGTTTTCACAAAACACGTTTGCGCTCACCAAAGTTTGAATGACGTTAGAAAAATATTTTCCCGGATATTTTTTCTTTCCTGACCTAGATACTTTATCGTGTTACTTTTTTAAAAGCACTTTAAATTTATTTAAAAAATATTTTTTTACGAAATATATTAATAGTACACACGTTTAATATAATTAACAGTAACGTGCGCGTTACATTTGATACGTTACTTTGAGGTTAATTTGTTGTCAGTGATATTCTCAAAATTGAGTATGCAAAAAATTCAAAATTATTCGATTCTATGGATAGAGCATTTTTTTAATACTAAAAACTCGATATATACGTATGTACTGCTTCCTTTTGTATCGTAGAACTACGTACGCGCTATAGATATATTTAAATCTAATCCCAACCTCCAGAACTTACGAACAGTAAAGTTGTTATGACATTTCGTAATATTAGCATCAGATGAAAAAGATGTACTTACATGCTGCTTAGTATCAATCATAGATGTCATAGTTTAATATGTTACACAATCTGCCACTAAAACATATGGAATCAGCGTCTTCGAGATTTTCTCTCGATAATGATACAGTGTACGTTAAATAAATATTATTACTGTAAAAACCTACTGCAGTTTCAGCTCTTGAATTTGAAGAGACGGAAGCACGTGTAATCTGCCTGCGACATCGCTGTCATTCGAGGGGACTCTTCACGTTGGAACCCGTAAAGAGGTGGCCCCTTAAAAGCAATGATCTGATGGGACTTATAAAAATAATACATATAAAAAAAACCATAATGTAACGTGAATACAACAAACGTGTTTTTTTGAAAAATTTTCGATAATATTTATTCCTAATGTATAATCCTTATAGCTACAGTAAAATAATCGTCTCGGTGGCTGAACACCTAACCTTCGGTCTTAGTCCCTGGTCGTCCATAAGAAACTATATTTCCATCTCTCTTGCGCACACACTATGTCCAGTAACTGGTACGTGGTCAGTCATTGATACATTTAATTAGTTAATTTCATATTAATGAGGTATATGGATATTCATTTATTTACCATAAGATAAACGCTGTAAACGTTTGATGATTCAATTTTACAAATTATATAATTATATTAATAAACGTAGTCATATAAAAAAATATATTCAAATCAGCTGGAAAAGCAAACGAGATTTCTGACTTCGACCAGAAAGATTTAAACCAACTGATAGTTAATGAAATTTCCGTATGAAATTTCGATTGTTGTACATACACACATGTATATATATCGTAAGATCTTAAATAAGTATGAAAAAATGATATTGTAATATAACGTTATCAAATTGAAAAAAATGCAAATAATATGTAAACGAAATTTTCGGAAAACCTTCAATTCTTATAAATAATCTTAATATCAAGTATTGTATAGAAATACATGATCTGCCTTGTATGCTGCTGCAAAACACTAACCACCAGTATTAACAGGCGTTACTTGTAAGGCAAGGAACAATTTAATATCAGCCATACGTGGTACTGATAGTAGCATTAATGGTATTCGTAACGAAAACAAAATGTACCGTATGTGAGCGCGTAGTTAAAGAGGCGAGCTGGACACATGGTGTGTAAAAACACAAAAGGAAAATAAACGCAGAAGGCGTACTGGGCTTCTGTACCCGAAGCCTGGAAGTAGTACAAATAATAAATAGAGTTCAGAATGCATGGAAAATGTTTCGAAAGTTACGAGCGTATCGTGAACAATTAATGAAAATTTGTCGAATTAAAAAAAAATCCTAAATAGTCGACAAAGATTGGTTATAATTCAAAAATGAGTAAGAATATTTTTTGAACTCAGGAGTAAATACGCGAGTTAAAAAAATGTTGATAAATGAAAAATTTGACTGGATACAAATTTGGCGAAACTATTATAAATCTTATTCGTAGTGGATGTTCGATATCGTTCACTTTATGAATTTTGAAAAATTCGTATCGATTGTTTTATTGAAAATAATTAATATCAAAATCTAATAAATCACGCAGAATTACTTAATGCATATTATCGAAGAATGTAACAATCGTGTCGGTTTCAATCGTACAGGAATATGTATAACAATATGTCAAGAGTTTTTAAGTCCAAAAAAATCTTATCAACTTTATCCTTTATCGACGAACAATATTCAGATAAAGAGATAGTGGATATCGCAGAAAAAGCCACTAAGGTGAATTGTATTTTGTCTTGCACTTTAAAACCTTTTAAAAGTCATGATTGATCGTCAGTAAAGAAAGACAACAAGAGGAGTTTGTTCGGTCTTAAAGGGAAACTAAAATCGTCTCCCATAACGGGTGTGCGCTAAATAACAGTTCCTCGATTCGAAATAATACAAAAGTACAATTGCCTAGCAAAATTTTGAATCTTTCGTTTACCCTAGCAAACGAAGAATTCTAAAGTTGTATTCCTACAATCATTAGGAAGGGTTGGTTAAAAATGGTTTTCGATTTGGATCAGCGTCTAACGTTTACCGTCTTAGTTTTTAATAAGCGCGTTAAAACTTCCAGCCGCATCTAAAATCATAAGAATAACCGCAAAAGCCTCAAAACTACAATTAGGAAGAATTATTAGAAGTGCCAGTCGATTTGGCCACCAAGTACAGTCACTTTATGTTCGTACGAATTGAAATTCAAGGTCAGTTTTTATATCTCTTTTTGAATACTTTCCAGTGATGTAACCAGTGTGAGAACCATGCTTAAAATATATGTCATTGTTTCACTGGTTCAGAATCGTGCGAAAAATAAATTCAACAGCCTTGTACCAAAGACAAGAGAACACTGTAGCAAAGCGATATTACGTCAGGCAAGGGCCGAATTTAATTGATGTAGATTCTTGAAAAAAAAAAAAGATTGGCCAAGTCCCCAAGAGCGCCATAGATAAATTTATCTTCACCAGTCGTAAAAACATTTACGAGTTATGGTCAAAATATCTAGCACTGTAACATCGCGCTATTTGGCCATACTGAATATTTGTATCGACAGTGGTCGCGGGGCGGATCCTACTATTGCAAATTCATTTAACAAAAGAGAAAAAGAAAACATGGAATTCGCAGTCGTTTTTTACTCACTCGACCGATCCATACGTGCCTAGTTTTTGAATTAGGGGCCATAGCTCAATGATCCATAGCGTAAAGAAGTCACCTGATGTCGCAACTTGAATATGCATTTGCTTAATCACGGTATTTACTACTGTGCACTCCTGCTCGCTTGTCCTTTATTTCCTCTTCGTATTTTTCAAGAGATTCTTTAGTTATATTTGTTATTCACGGTGCTCTTTTTGCTTCTTGCTCATTCTAACACCTTTAATCTTTCACTTTGTCTTATTTGTCCAAATAGGCGATATACGAAAGCGTACAGTCGAGCTCACGAGTAAAATGTATTTTCTTGACGAACTAAAAACAATGAAATCCTTAACAAGTTACATATGTTTTTCAATATCACGGAAGTATAAATTAAAAATGGAAATTATATTTCTAATGAAAAACTGTTCACATGTATATTCTATTCAAAGCCATGTGTGGCTTGCTAAGTATGTTACTATTATTTTCCATATATAAAAAGAAAATAACATTTTACCCATAGAGTCACTATTTATGGGAATATTATGAAAGAGATATATCTAAAAATAAATTAAAACTGTCTTATGAAAAAATACGAGTGGAGTAAAAGGTTTTTACTTTGTACCATTGAAATGTACAGTACTGCATTTGTTACAACGACGTAATTGTACGTATATTGATAATAACGATAAAAATTCTGTGTAAAATTGTGTACATAAGAATGTTAAGGTAGAGGCAAAAATACCAGAAAGATTTATCATCAGTCCATTTAATAAAGACTATTGGTCGTGACATTCACTAGAACCAGGTCTGGTGGTAGTCACGCACGATTACCAATTTGATCTTATCCATAGGACAATAAAAAAGAACATACAAAAAAGTTGACTATAACGAAAACAAAAAAAGTACAATACATAAGACTTCCTGTGCCGCAGGTTTAATCATGCACATTACATCTTGTATATCAGGCCACGAAACGTAGTCCAAAAAAACAGAGTATCCTAAACAAGTAAAAAAAATTGCACAAAATCGTGTCCGAGTATCAATCTGTCTTCCTTAGATAATATTTCAATCAGAAAATCCAGCTTCGACATAATTTCGATGTACGTACATAACAAACCGAAGCATCCTCGCATATTGTTAACGTATATCCACATGCACTCTTTTGCGCATATACAACCGAACCGCTCGACAGTCCAGAGTGGAATGAGCAGCACGAGAGTCGAGCGAAAAAAAAAACCAGTCGGCCGAGCATTGATGGTTTGTGGTGAGGATGGGACGGTAGTGGGGGAAAGTGGCAGGGAGTCGAGCATGACGGTAGACATACTGGTTACAGCCACTGGTGGGGATGAGTCTAGGTGCCCGAAGTGTTGGCCTCGCGATTATAGAATGGACTAGCGGGCTGGAGCAGGCTGGAGTAGAAGGAACTAGTTGGAAATACGGCGTAAACAGCATTTAAATTTATACGGCGTGTACACTACTTCTCTGCCAGTCCCTATCGTGTATGTACATACATAGATGAGACTAGGACTGTGCTATTGCTAAATAAAACACTGTGGTACGCCTAAACGTAAATGGTCGGGCTCTTCGTAATCCTCACCATCGTAATATACAGATTAACAAAGAAAGTGACTGCGCACACAGTCCAACCCTATATTACACATTATCATAAAAATTATTGTCTCTACTAATTCCCTCGTCCAATGTTTAATCATATTTCAGAATCAACTACAAAGGAACCTTTTTCCGTCATGCAGCTCCTAGGAACTAAAATATCAGACCCCTGAGTAGCCAATGGATTTTCTAATGGTACGACTAGTGTAAAAAAGCTGTGAAAAATCTCAAAGGATTATCAATATAAAAAAAATGTATAAAACGTTAAAATATCAGGGCTGATAGCTCCGATGTAATCATTCGAACACGTACGAGTGGAACAACATTGTACTTGGTGACAGATTGATTGACGGAACGATTATTAAAATATATTTATGGCAATCTACCAAAACGATATATATATGTAATAGTTTGGTTTTCTTTTTTTAATAATTAACCACCATGCACCAATCATGTTATCTATTCTTTTTAATGTATCACGTCAATTGGTTTAAGTATTCACTTAAACCAATACCACCGTTCCGTGTCTTGGCTTAAGGCTAGAATATTTTTTATACAAAAAAAATTTTTTCATACATGATTGGTACATTCGCATTAACTACTACGAACCGTTAAAGATATGCGAAATGCAGTAGCCACCTTCAATATCGCAGAGTATCAATTACCGCATCGATACGGTATACTTAGTTGTTTTTCTTTCTTCAACTTGTTTTTGTCCCTCTTACTCTGGATCCTAAGCTTGAGAATCACTTGGAAGATCAGGTGATGGGCGTGGCGTTAGTAGAACGCATAAACAACACGTGACACAACCTTATAGTACATACGCATCTCTCTCCACACGCACAAACACCCACGCGTCAAATAAACGTATATACACGCACAGGCTTATTTTCATAAACGAACGTGTCCGTGCACGAAAACGCGGTTGGCTGCAAGGGGGGAGAGAGAGAAATAGAAAATTGAGACGGAGCATGGAACATCATCCAACCTAACCTAACTCTATCCGGCACCTCAAGCACAGGCAACGCGTAACACACATGACTACACCGATACACGTGAATTAACTCTAGTGATGATATTCCCACCCTCCAAGGCAGCTTCGTTCGTATGCACTCTGTATCTGCTTGCATTGTCTCTTAGTGTACTTATTTCCTACGTGCTTGACCTTCTATGACAATACGGCTTTATAATAATGATAGCCTTGTTCATTTTGTCGAATTTAACCTCCGACCAGAGTAACGTCTGCTACTGGTGATTTTAAAAAATTCCTACCATCCACGGCGCACCCAAACTCTTTGAGTATCAAAGGGTCTTGAAAATAATATTTTGCAAACGAGGCTACGTTCGTTCGATAGGTTAGTGAAGCCTGGTTCATTTATTTCTAGGCTTTCGAATTGATAGTTATACTCTGCTCGGTCGATAGGGCAGTGCACTGCACACTTCGTGCGATGCATACGATTGCTCAGAGGCGTTCCGACGCTTGGCTATTTCTATATTACACTGATCGCATGCATAATAGGTTAGGTGCACGATTTATGCGCGTACAGAAACGTGCCGCTGCACACGTACGAGTCGTCGCGTGTGATGACGTTGTACACGAATATATAGATACATGTGAATCTGACTTTATACTTTACGCTCATGATTATAGAAGCTCGATGTATTGAGGGTTCTGAAAAACAACTTTTTTTTATCAAACACCAGGCGCAACTTATCAAGTCACGGTTTTATTTCAGACGCTTTCTTTCTTTGAGGCTCGAGAACGTTCTGGAGGACGGTGTACATACATATTTCTGATAATATTATTAATTACGATTTGTTACGAATGGATCGGCTCGAGGGAGTGCCGATTGCGTGTGTTTTCTTCCGTGAGATTTAAATTCTACTCGTGCCTTCGAACTCGTGATGCTTTACCGGCGGACGAGACGTTGCGAAATAACGAATAATGAATTTAAACGTTTGAAAAGAATTTTAATGGTACGAATATCGACGTACATTCAAGATGGTGGCTTATGTAATGTTTTTTTAATTGTTTTTTATCTGCCGATTTTGTCGTATCGCTGATCGATCGTTAGGTCTTAATTTTGTTTTTCACATTATTACTGAACGATACTCTACGAATATTTGGAAATGTCTAACGTCACTTTTCGTCTCTTCTATACTGCTTCTATTTCCGACTGCTGCTTCGTGGAAAGCTACACGTGGCTGCAACCCACGGACGTAGGTTTTCGTGGACCGGATTTAGTGTACTCGACTTAGGACTTTTATCCGTAAGGGTTTACAGTTTTAGTGAGAATTTTACCTGGGTAAAAAAGTCGCACTTGAACTCGCATAAATAAAATGTTAAAATTTCTTAGTAAGAAATCTGTTGGATCTGTTATTTGGTATAAGGTAGGATTGAAAAATTGGTTTTGAAATTTTTGAATAATTTTTACACTATCAACCCTCTACCAAAAAAAAAAAATGTAAAGGCAGAAAATATTTGATTTTTTTGTGAATACAAAATTTACTTTTAACACAATAACAGAAATTGATAAGAAGTTAAAACAATGTTTGTATTAAAAAAAATGGCTAATTTATTATAGCTAACGTGATTCTCGTTGCGTGTTTGTGATATTAGGCTACGTAAAGATTTCTCACGTTACGATACCAATGGCTACTTCTATATGCTGTGCCTATCGTCTTTTGCACTGCTCAGTGAATAACAATAGGGGCCAATGTTGTTATGGTTACTAGCACAGTTGTTAAGAGCAAACAAAGACTAATTTGCATTGTATAATATTATTGTAGTGTGACGTTTAAACACGTGCGCGTATTTTGTTTAATTTCTATCGAAGTTTTAAGGAAAGATAGTAGGAGAGGATTTGAGAGAAGAGAGTGAAGAAATAATGGCAGTCGACGTGTTGAAATTGTGCTCGATATTTTTGTGCGCGCAACAAGGATACCTGTTTGTAAAAATATTTCAAGATTATATGTATATGTAATATATATAAATATGGATATCGAGTGCAGTCGGATGTGCAGAATTCGGCGGGAAACATTGAGAAAAAAAATATATTTCAAAAATCGCGTCAAGAGCTGAACAAAAGTTCCGTAACTTTTTTTTTAGTCATTTTTAGGTAATATTCATATTTTGGATTATATTGTAATTGGGTGATATATGTAATTTCACGTAGGTGCAAAGTTGGCCATAGTAAATCGGCATATATATAATATTAGGCAACTATTGTGTTTCATATGTTCTCAATGTATTTATGGTTAACCTATATTATATGTATACGAATCTCCATTGTCCTTAATTTTCTGTTACTTTTGAATCGCCGCCTTAAATTTTTGAAACTGGAAAGAATGCAACAAAGTAATTTTCGTAACAAGACACTTGTAAGAATTTTCGAGGTCATTCAACGTGAAACATTCAAATTGAACCAAATTCAAAGAAAATAGTGTGTTCGTGTCGCAATAAATTTTTTGATTTTGAATACTTATAATTACATCCATAATTTTGAATTTTAATTCGGACCAAAGTTTTTACGAAGTAATCTCACAATGGAGTCCGAGATTCTGAAATTATTGTCATTTATCCCTGTAATTATAAAAGAAATTGAAAGAAAAAAAAAGTTGAATAATAACTTTGAGTGAAAATTCATCCTGAAAGATTTTTTTTTACCTGGCAAATGATAAATACGTAATTTTAACAGGACAACTATTTTCAGGCTTTTGTATAAAGACCGCGTTGTTACTCTTCCTATCCACGATGTTTCCCTTACCAGGCAACAGCATTGGCAATTCAAGAGCGAAGGAAGCGTGGTACCGAAACCTCCAAAGAAAGTCATGTTGTATTAACATAAAATTATTTACAAGACACATTAAGGCGCGTTTCGTGAGCACGTTCGTACGCGGTAGTTAATAGTACCTGACTAAACCTATGTAAATCCTCCTTGACAGAATGGATTACAGCCAGCATATGGTATAAGACCAGAGATACAGTCTGTCCACGACATTGGCTTCACATTCAAGTGACTCCTTAACGTTACAACCCATAAGTAGATGGCCCCTCAAAAATCCAGACCTGGCAGTCCGTCCATTCCGATGAAAACATCCAAGAAAATTACATATATACCCAGTGTATGTACATACAAGATCCGACCAGTACCTTCTGTGCCCTTACTTTTCTTTGTCTCTTACCTTTCAAGAGCCTATACCTTAAACCCGTAAAAAGATCCCAACTTAAACCCACAGTGCTTAGTCAGTGCTAACATTTTTAAGACGATAACGCACTACCTCAAACTTTAAGATTCTTTTAAGCACTTAAAGTTACCCGTAAGGGTATATGGAAATTTTAAGGGCGTGACAGTAAGATAGCACTCTGAAACTGGTTGTACATCCATTCGTTATACATTCCTTTTATAGGCAGTACCTCACGGCCCGTAGACCTTATTGGGTTAAGCTGAAACATTGAAAGAATTAAATTCGAATTCTAATTTTGATCTTGAGAGACTTAATCGTTAGTTAAGAATATCATTACCGAATTAGATTCTATCGAAAATGTTATTCTTTGAAAATTATGCTATCATTGAAATTTATTCAACAAGGACGTCGCGTTATAAAAATTATCAGGCATTTAGGAAATAAACAAAAAATTTAATCCTATTTTTAGCTTCTATCTCGAATCTAATCTGTATTCTTAAATGACTCAATTTTACGTTTAAATTATACAGTTAAAACGTCAACAAAATTTCTATCTTTCACCTACGTGTCGACGACCTGAGACGAGAATCAACGGTGAATCGAATGCCTGAAGAATAGATCCCAAAACTATGTAAAAGAAAGTTTTAATGAATGTTCCAATTATTTTTAATAATTGCGATACTATGAGTACTGTATTATTCAATATACAAGAAAGGGAATTTTTTTATCGTTTTATGCATATGTCTGGTGTTACTTGTATTTTTTTCAAATTTAATATGTACATTGCACTGTATATACTAAACGCTTCGGTCGTCCTCGGGTAAAATCGGAAGATTTCGGGACGCAACGGGGTAAGGAAGTTTTAGAGTAGTCAATGCCGGACGTGACGTCACGAACAAACGGCATAAACAACAGTTATGCTATTTCTTTAGTGTTACACAGTTTTATTTTTTTTTTCGTTCTTTTTTTCTTCATATATGTGTGTATATTCATAAAAAAGACTCTGTGCTGAGAATACAAATAAGAATAGCATAATATACACTCAATCCTGATCTCGTTTATCGATTATCAATATTCAATGAATAAAACAATTGTTTTTTAAATATCAAGCCTAGTCATTAGAAATACAATTAATTTAATTTTATGACAGAAAAAAAAATTCCAATTTTTTATATATCAGCCAAGCGTCATTACAGTATGATATAACGTTAACCTTAGTTCAGACTATGACATATTAGTAAAGTTAACTAGTGACGGTCGCTACCTAAATGTACATGGTCTAATAAAAAAAAAGTTGGTAGCCTTGAAATAGATAAATAGATAAGTTAGACTCTAGTTTGGACAGAATAAGATATTTTGTAAAAATTAACCTCTGAAATATCGTTAAATGTGTTGAAAAAAGTTTTGCTTTCTCTTTAAAAATTTGGTGAATTATCTTCAGTAAATTTTGTTGTGTTTACTTTACTGAAATCACTTAAACCGATTCAGACCTATGAATAATGTTTGGTGACCAGTTGAAGAAATGTTGCCAAATTAAGGTGGCAAATTAATGTACTTGTGAGACTTTTTATTGAAATGTTATCAGTATTACCACAAGGTGGGAAAATCTGTGAAAGTTTTACGCGCATGCTCAATACCTTTTTTTTTCATTATTATTAATTTAATCTCGATCTCTGCCTGTAATACAACTAAAGATTTCAAATTAACTTTACTAAAAGTCACCAGTAAGCGCCACTAAAATGTCAGTCTGATTTTTCGTTTGTACCTCCATCTAATTCGAGAGGTTAAGAACACGTGAAATAGATATATTTATGATATGTAGACTACCGTAGAATTTCTAAGAAACTGCATAAAATATATGAATAAAGGCTTCATTATATTTCCATGATACATCACATCTTAGTTGCTCTAAACTCAATAATCAATTATTCAATCTACTGTATTATAGTTCCCAAAATTTCCTTGGGTCGAACCAAATTACAAGAGTTCAAGTATCATTTATATAATTCAGCTACCATAGTCCCTTTTCTTCGAATATTCACAGCCAATGTCAAACTCCAAAAATAAATCATCGTACCAACCTGTAAAATCCCCAAAAAATCACTTCGTCTCAGAAATATGCATTTCAACTTTCAATTCAATGACTATCATCTATCTGCCCTTTCAAATCTATTCAATGAGCCATATTTCATATATCACAATCAAAACTCCGAAATTCTACTACGAACACCAAAATCCAAATGTATCACATTTGAATTGAGTACCAACACACTCGAAACACTCCACTCTCCTGAACTCCAAATGTATCCCTATTGATCATAATAATTTCGTATAAACTGTACTAGAATGGCGAAATCATGGCTACCAACATACCCATACCGATAATTCTTATTACATATAGTAGAGGCTCGAAGCAAAATAATTATAGAAGGACAGCGAGAGATCACGCTCTATTGTGCAAGATCGTGTGGAATCATGTGACCACTTATGACGTCAAGACCCTTTGTGTCCAAAGGCCTTGACGTGAAGCGGCCCAAGGCCTACGTGACCGAGGGCGTATCGTCAATGTCCCTAGGCTAGGGACAAGCTTAGCAGGACCATCTAAGTGATGTAGCAGACGATCAAGGGAGTGGAGGGGAGCTTCTCACTCTCGGTCCTAGTACATCAAGGGAGTCGGGACTGGAAAGACGAGGGAACCAGGGAGGAACCAGGGAGGAACCAGGAGGGAACCAGGAGGGTACCAAAGAGACCCAGGCGTAATGGGAACCAGAAACGAACTTAAGGAACCTGAGGAATCAGTTAGAAACAGGTCCATCCGTCTCTGACTTCTCTTTTCGTTCTTCGTCTCCCACCCTAATGTCTCCGTCTCTCTCACTCGAATCATGCTCATCCCTTCCTCGGTTTCTGTTTCACTCGTTATTTATTTCCCACCTAACCTACCCATCTCAAGGAAGCTATAAAGTACCTTTACGAAACCTTTACTTGCTTACGTTTGCGGCTGAAAATTTAATTTTAACCCAAACTTCATTTTTCACATGAGCTCATTTTATTTTGAATTGTAACGACGTTAATTATATATATCGAGACAAACAGGTTTTCCTTTAAGCGTATAAGGCTAAAAATACACTGTTTAAAAAGAAAAGTATCTTCATGTCTTGCTGTCTTCTGTACAAAGTTATATTCTTCTTGTTCCCTTTCTTGTTACTGAAAAGTGCTGATTCGAGAATCGTGTCAGCAATATGAAGATATATTTATGTAGCCATTATGTATACCATACATAAATGAATAATATTAAATTGTACACAAGTGGCTGTTAGCCTTGCATCGACTGTGCGTGCATACATGTATATAGGGCATAATTTCTGAAGTGTACCCACCTCAAAAAACAATGTCGTCCGAACCGGCTCAAACTTAGGCTAATTGTAGTCCTATTTGATGGTACTTAATAGACAAAACAAATTAATTTTGAAAAATATTCACTGAAGTAGAAGGGGTGCAATTTGTAGAATTTTGATACAAAACCTTATCGTTAAACATTTGCAACTTTTTTCCTCTTGCATGAAACAATATTTTACTCAGAACGTTTTCGGTAGATTTTTTCACGATCTTTGAGCTGGTTGTAACGATTTTTTGAAAACAATAAAATTTGACCCCCTTTCTTAAAATCAAGAATTAATTACATGTTTTCTCAATTTTCGACAGTTTTGATGTTTTTTTAAATAGTCTAGAAAGAAGGGTGAGAGCTTTTCCTATAAGACCCCCAATTTTCAGAGTGGCAATTTGATTTGCCTTCGAGTAATCGAACATCGAGTGATCGAAACTGCTATAAGGCAGAGGCGCGCGGTCATCTGCTGATGCGCTCACGCTGTTTACTTTACAGCAGAGCGTTTGTGGGTCTCTTTCGTGATTTCTTCTTTTCGCATTTTAAGAATATGTCATATTTTTTACAAGATGAAAACTTCTTTCGCTGCAGTTTTCCATCTTTCGTAGGTATGAAAGCGTGGTATTGTAATGTACCTGGAACTGTCACTGCATTCTCGAATCTGGCTATATACATATGTATATACAAACACATAAATTTATAAGGTATGTACCCATATTAAATATTAATCAAAAATAACCGATTTTTCCCCCCTGTTTGCTATCTCCATTAAATCTTATCTCTTCTCATTTTCTTACTATACATTTTTTATTTACATTTACAAAATTTTGTACTCATTCCCGTGGACTCGATCTGCGTCCAAATATTTTACGGCGATTGAGATTCCTAAATGAAAATATTTTCTTTTCACATATTACACAAGATCTGTCAACTGTACGGTAGCTACCTATACGTCATAACAATAGTACGACTCGAACTGTCAAGCAATAACAACAAAGCACAATTCATTCCTCTTCGTGCTATACTAGATAGCTTTAATTGGATCCGGTTATATTTCGAAAATTTCGACCTTCTTTCAGAATTATCCAAAAATCAAATACCTCCAATTACTTCTTACTTTGCACTCGAATAGCCTTAAAAATCTATATGGATATATAAATATAGTTTTGGCCCATCCGACAGTCCAATACAAAAATAATACAGCCATAATCCCACTGCGTATCCTCGTTACGCATACATGTCACACGGATGTCAATAAACCGTCCGTAGGCCTTGTCGCGACGTCTGCGGAAATTTGGAGACTCTATGCCGAGCAACGAAACCAGATGTCTCTGATTACATCACAGACATTGTTCACCGAGCATAAAAGTTAATATAAAGCGAATCCTTTATCCAAATGATGATTAACGCTTATGCAAACAAAGCCTAAGCCTCGCAACGTTTCTTCGGTCGCGTAACAAGAATCGATCCATTTGTTTTGTCGTTGCTCGCGTGACAATTGACTATTTATGAAAACAAGCCCCGGTAAATTATCATCGTAGGCAGTATAGTCTATTTAAAGTAATATAACGCACTTTGTTTAATATGAAGATTTTTTCTACATTCTTTATATATATATATATATAATGTCAATTGTATTCACTCGTTAAAGTGATCTGTTAACAATGTATCTGGTACGCATCTAATAAGTAACGCGTTAAAACTTATTTTTCCGATCGTATTACAATGTAACGCGAAACAAAGGGAGCCTCGTGTAATTGCACGTATAAGACTCAACTGACAAAGGCACATTGCTGTTACCCAGGAATTAAGTGTACAAATGTACCGGAGGCTTCGTCTTTTTTTTAAATCTTTTTTTATTATACCTTTGTACCTCTATTTTGACCAGGCATGACAGTTGAATTATGCTTTGGACAACCGAAAAAATGCCTATGTTTACTTATATTATACACGTGTTCGTATTCTAGTATTTTTGCTACCCAACGGTAACCCTTTCGGTGGGTGTACGGTCGATTCACGAGTTCAATGTGTTTTTTGGACGACGAAGTATCTAGGAAGGCAATGCAATTTTGTTTTTACTCAAATTTGCACAAGGATGATTTTTTATCGAAGTATTTTTTATTTATCCGTTTTAACTGTGATTTTATGAAATACCTTTTACATAGAGTGCATCGTTCGCGAACTGTCAAAAAAACACACTCGGGGCCAGTGGAATAATTAGAGTACTTTGTATGAAAATTTGGTCTTGTATGCCCGTGCTTTGGAGGGGCCAGCTTTGTATGACTTTCAATGTAACGGAGTCACCTTTATCTTGTAATTTCCTCAAAGGTTCACTATACTATATGTGTGCCACAATGGATATGTCAGCTGGGGTATAAGATTCATGATTAAAACTAGTGAACATTTGTTCACAGTGAGACGGGCTTTCTTAAATTCAAATATAATTTTGTAATTCAACAATAAATTTCTGTGCTCAAACAATTTCACTGAAGAATAATAGTTTTTAGTTGATACATATATTATTTAATGATACAAGACTTAAAAAATTTTTTAATTCATTCTTACGTATCGCGTCACGCAACGCTTGACTGTTTAAGTACTGCAGTTTGCTACATTGCAAACACCAGTTTCGTTAATAATATAACGGAGAATATTGCAGGTGCCTTTGAGAGATACTTCTGTATGCATCAACTACATGGGTATACACGAAATGGGAATTATCTAAGCTGTAAAATTGATTACGGCACGATATCTTTTGTCTGCACGCAAATGACACGGATTAACAAAAAATGATGTGCAATGATATGTGTATACATCGTTGAAGAATAAAAAAATTAATCTTACAATATTTAACATAAATAACAATTACTCGTTTCAGGTAAAATTAAAAAAAATTTAATTATTGAAAAATAACTTGAATTAGGGCACACAAGGCACATATGACGATATATGACTGCATAGCAATGAGCAAAGGCAACGACTACCTTGAAAAGTGCAATTAGCTTTCACAAGGCAGGAAAAATCGTACGCATTCGAAATTCTACAAAGTTCGTTTACACGACTATATTAATTTGTAGTCACAATAGGTGAAGCCATCCAGAGCGGCCACTATTCATACTCCTCCTACGTGTGTTATATGAACTCGACAGTTATCTTTCGAAATGGTACTTTCAACGGTACTTCGCCACTTCCTCATCTCGAGAGCATAAGCTTAAGAGTACTCTATAGGTATGAGATTTACTTGATTAAAATTTACGTTTAAAATTTTCACTTTGGAGAAGATGTCAATTCGAGATATTAATTACGGTTGAATTAAAAAAATGCATAAAAATTTCTTGAGTTTTGGATACATCAATAAATAGATAACGTTACTATGGCTATACGAATAGACAGATAATTATTACGATTTATTAGACTCCAAGCATTGACGTCACGAAGACCTATTATCAAAGCTGTTTGCACTTCTAAGTCTGTCGACCATTTATCGGGTTCATGTGTATTTTTCTTTATTCGCTGTAAACGAAAAGAATAAACTCGTAGTAGTTTGTGAATATTTCGAGGTTACCGGATGACTGGATCGAAACGGGGTCATCTCGAACAGGGCCTAGGTGAAATGGACATGCTAAAATCTGGACCTATAGTATATGTATGTATACGTGGGGTTATAGTCATCCATAGCTCGTAAATTCCAAAAAATAAAAAGATCCTTTACGAACACTTTCGAAAAACGTATGTTCATAAAATGATGAAAGATTTCTTATTAAAATCTTTTTTTTCAATACTCAACTATTTTTTTAATCATTCATAGTGTAGGCAAATTCCATTATTTTTTACATACTTACCTTCGACCATACGTATAATAAATTAAAAAAAACTCATTTATTTTTTCAAGAGGCAAATTATTTTTTTGAAACACTGACGATAACAAGGTATCAAAGAATAAATAAAAATGTGAAATTATCAACAACCACGATTACATACCTTGAGTGCTATTAGTGTTCTGTGATATAGAAAAACAAAAAGGATTTTGGATTAAATAATTCTACGGGGTAGTTTGGATAAAACGGAATGAAATAAGGAATTTCCCTATCCTCCAAGAAATATTAGAATGGGCTGGACCCTTTTTTCTAAAGATACACTAGAGGACCAACCTGTTCTTTTGAATTTTCTAGGAAATCCCTTTGAAATTCCGACTAACCTGACTATACGGGCTGAGGCCCTTTCTATCTTTAGCCCAAGCCCCACTGTACTGGGTACCCTTAGTCCTCTCGCCCCCCTCCCTCCGCCCTTTACCCGCAAGACTTGAACCAGGCTCTTAAGTAGGGGGGGTCCCAAACTATCCTCAAGTAATACGGTAGCCTGGCAACATTGGGCCCCACAAAATATTCACTCCTACCTTTTACCTTTTTCGACCTGAGCTCATTTCCAAGGGACCCCTCACTCGTTTTCATTCCTTTTTTTTCTTATTCCTTTATTTTTCTTATGTTTTATTCCTTCCTTCTTTACGCACACGTAGACGCCCACGTAAAGCCAGGACACTCGGAGCGATAATTCCTTCCCTACAATTTCATAATTTAACTCCTTCATTAAATACCACCATAGACGTGATACTATCGCGATCCGACACGCCAGCACGCAGAGATAAATAACAATAATAATAATAAACGTACGTATTATAGTCCTGCACCTTTGTCACGCATTTGTACGTATTCTTGGAGCGGAAATTTGAGAAATGAAAAATTGGATTAATAAGAAAAAATTTTATTTTATTTTATGTTATTCTTTGTTAGACGGTTTTTCTTCCAGCTTTTTTTGAGTTGAATGAAACTCGAACTGAAAGTCACAGGAAAACATGTAAAATCCTCTTGACGTATTTAGAATACAGGAAACAAAGGTTTCAACCACATTTCCGGTTACAAGGCCGTTAATATTAAAATTCCTCTTTTCTTTTAGTATACAAATACGTTTTATCTCGTAGCGCACAATGTGCATGGAAGTTGCAACTGGTCGTCAGGAAGTAATTTTATTTGGAGAAAAACTTTTTTAAAAAGTATTTAATAGATGATATCTCGCGGTGAACAAAGGTAGAAATGCTAACGTGGCTTGAAACGCGAATTTTAACAATGAACAGTATTGTAACCCGAAGCTTGTCTACGTATAATTATATTGTAATACTGTTCACGAGGTTTAAATGCCTTTTGCAATTTTTTAATATGAGATTCTTAATTCGCTACAATATCATTTTTCACGATTCGCGAGATGAAAATATATCTGAGACCGCATAAAATTTCCCGTGGTATTTTCAAAGTTGTTTTGGACACATTTGTCGAATTAAAGAATTGCCAAAAATATGTGAAAACGACGTGAATGCGTTGGCTAAAATAGCACATAACATTAAAAAACATTACTAACATTGATTCGTACCATTACTATAAAAGTACAAAAGACTGTAACGATTTTTTGAAAAAATAGCAGAAAAAAATTACATCATAATTTCAATAAACGTAAATGAAATGGTATCTGGTATTTGCGACACTAGCGCCGCTAACTCCAAGTGGCAAATATTTTCACTAATAAAACGCTCGAGAATAACGATCATTATTTTTCAAAATAAAAAAATTCTTATCTGTTTACAGACCTACAAGTAAGTATCGCAAATAATAAAAGAGATTATTTACTCGAAGAAAATCCTCTAAATTGACTCTGAGAAATAAAAAGAAGTTTCGCAATCGACCGTACGAATTATTTGATAATCTCAAGGTGAAGCCATCTCGTTGGTTGCTAACCCGTATAGGTATGTACCGTGTGTACGTCGCTAACCTGGAAGCATTGGCTCAAACACGAAAATCCCAAAAGATGAATAAAAGTAACAACAGACCTGAGTTTGGAACGTGTCCAGACGTCTGTGTCGCTTTATGAAATTCGTATCACAATAGAGCACAATGTGTCCCATCGATTTCAGCGTGCCCATTATGACAAGTGTGCTTTTCATGTCTCTTCGAGTCTTCAAAGACGTGGGAACGTTGGACAGGTGATCAATCCGAAACTGTTTGAGACTAGTTTCTTTGAAGCTTCCTCGCTACAGAAAAACTTAAGCAAAGTGACACCTGATGGATCTCGCGTGAAACATAACCTAACCTAGCATTCGATACTAGAGAAACCCGAAACAACCCAACTAGTATTAAATCCATCCGATAGATGTCGCTACGGTGTTCCGAAAAAAGTCGCGGATAACTTATTTCATGTCAAAATAGTTAAAGTTTCAGCAACCAGAATGTGGAGCGAAGATGGTTTCCATGTTCCATGAAATGCGGCGACAACAAAAGGTTTTAGTGAATGTCCTGGATCGATCAATTGGGCATAAATCACTTTTAGAACTTTTTCAAAGACATAACCATCTACATTGATATAAATTTAAAAATCAGCTGGAAGCTTCGAGATATCAATATTGTTCGGGGTATCAGTTAGCCCTGATTGCAACCTGCAATATCCACACGCACCCAGTACGCAAAGATATTGGATGATTATGCCTCAAAGTATTTATTAATGTTCTAGTACAAAAAGGAAGATAACTATGCCCAGCTCGGCCAAGAAGCACATCCATTGCTACGTGTGCAATTGTATGTTTTATGGCGGAATTTTGTCTAGAAACCTTGTAAATCAAGTGTTTTGACTGAATTCCCTGAGCTTTGATTTGCCGTGACATCAAAATTATCATTATAGATATCTGAATTAATTTCAGACTATTCAGACGCTGTCACCTTTCATTTAACCAATGACCAGCTACTAATATCGCATTTAATGGTGTCTCTCGATGATTAAAATTTTGCGGTTCACGGTGTAAACTAGGAATATTGTTATTACGAATAGACTGTAGTTCAATTTGCAATAACGATGCGATTCTTAATCGCCGATTTAGACGCGTAAGAGCAATTACAAACTTTCACGTGTTTTTAATGACATTCAAATTCGTATAATATAAATCAATGCCATTGCTATGAATGCTATGCTATTTAACGATCTTAACCCGAAATCTTTATGGTTAATAAATTTGACATTTGAATAAGCTAATAAAAATATTGACGATCGTAATATTAATAATCAAATAAAATATTCAATAAATTTATTATGAAAATCTTTCAAGCACGTCAATAGCTTCATTCATATTGTGCGATAGCGCCGTTAACGCGAACCAAATGTTCGAGAACAAATGTCAAAGAGAAGGGCGCATAGTTAAAACAGTCAACTTCAAATTGTCATTTTGACATTGAGATTCGCAATCGATAAGTTTGCGCTATTACAGATTTTTCAAAAAAATAAAGTCAACAAAATGACATCCAACTAATGATTCAAAAATGCCACCGACATGGATCCAAAAAAGGTGAAAAATCTTTTTATTGTCTACAAAGAGATATCTTTTTGAAATAGATTGTCATGATTTATCTCACATAACATTTTTCATATACCGTAAGCTTATCTTTTTGTAGTTATCTTTTTGCTAGAATCTCAATGTGAACCGCAAGTCAATGCTTAATTCTCATCTCTCTAGTCATCATTTTCAACAGGCTCAAAATTCATCTTTACATAGACACCTTTCCAGCAACATTTTAAAGTTATCTTCGGTCCTCACCCTGATTGACATCCTTTAGTTATTTCTTCGAAAAGTACGAAAGTTAAAAATTACGTCATATAGATCTCAGTTCCGACGTTTCTGCCAGTTGGGAAGCTCCATTACAACTATTCAAATGCATTCGAGAATTCAAGTCTCCTTCATACCCTAATAAACCTTATCTGCGTATTTACGTATAATCGTACCGGATAAAAGTTTCTGCAGGAATTGCATAACGCGAGTAAAGCATATATATACTTTTAATATACCGAATGTATTTTTACCTTCGCGCAAGTGATGTACTAATGGATAAGGTTATGTCGAGATCAAAAACGATCGGCCGCCTGACAAACAGCGATAACGACTGTGGATCCTGCATAATAGAATATTATTTAAACAGAGTTATCATCTTCTTTGTTTACTAGCTAGTCCAAGAGATTGATAAGGTTCATTGGTATTACACATGAGACGTGTTCGTAATACGTTATGCATATATATACAAGTATACTACATGTGAGATTCAGCATCGACTTTACCCTTGCTTCGAAAGAGACTCACCTCGGATGACCATGAATATGTTTATGCATAGGCGCATCTGTACGGTATGATATGTAAATTCGTTTATGTATACGCCAAAATAGAGATTCGAAGTTTCATGTGAATCAGTGTATGTAAAGAGTTCATCGTGTTTCTTTTTTAAAGAATTATTATTTTTTCACTGGTTCATTTTATTATTTTTTTTTCAGCCATGGCTATATTTAGATTAGGTATCTGGCGCTATTATACACACGTGTAGTAATCCGTCGAATTATGCGACCTCTGTCAAACACGTTTCACTGGACGTTGCGCCACTATACAACCAGTGCACACGTTTTCTCTGGGTATTGATACGCGTATTCTTATACCTTGGGTAAACGTATAGGCCGCTCCTACGTATACCTGACTCATTCAAGTAGTTAACGTATTGCTCGTGTCATGTATCCGTATCAGGTACTCTAAACGAAGAGTCGACAGGTCGAATGATCATGGGGTTTTACTTTCTACGCTTGGTACGATAATACATTAATTTCATATCGCTTAACGCGATTGGCCCATGGAAATATTTTTTATCGCTGACACTTTTGGGTTTAAATTTTTTGAGTTTCATCGTCGTTAAGAAAACCAAGAAAACTTCGGATTCTTATTACCCGGTATTGAATGAGGATGAAAAGAGTAAATTGAGGGGAAAATCGTAGATCTGCCGAACCATTTAAAGTATATTGCAGCAGGTTAAAAAAGCACGTGGTTAAACCAATTAAATCCGGAAATATTTGGATGACGAAATGCAGTGGTAGTGTCTGGGCTCGAACTTCCGGAAATATGAAACTTCAAAAACGTTGCAGTTACGAGCTGAGATTGCAGACGCGAGGTCAAATTTAAATTAAAAATAAATAGTACGTGTCATCGTTATTCGAGACCTTAACAAGACTTCATTTGCATCTATCGAATTATTCGCTCGCATTGTTATGGACTCTTCGATTCGAATAAAACTGGTATATGAAATCTGCTGCATTCGCATTAATTTATCTTTCGTCGCGTCATTCTCTTTTTTACGCTGTTTTGCATTTATTGCCAACTTATTAAGAATATAGCTTAGAAGAGAAATACACTTGCGTACACCTATAAATTTAAGTGTACAGCGAAGTCTGTTGTTTCCTATCCTTTCTCTACGGTAGTCACTTTTGACACTTACGAGTGTCTCGTTATTGAACGCAAAAACAACGTACTTCTTAGTGTGAAAAGTGACTACCATAGAAACTATAGGGATTAACATACTTTGCTATGCACTTGGATTAGAAAATTGTACAACAGTCAATTTTTTGGCCTTTCCCAATTCTATAATTTATCACAAAAATTGAAAGTACGTTCTCGAGATATCTGTGACGTAATCACTCTATCTTGTTATTTAACTCTATATGTTTTTATTCAAAACTTCATATAAGTCCATAAACAGGTTTTTGTTTATCGGAACAAAGCAGAATGATTAATTGGATGATCGATAATTAATCGATACGATTCGTATCGGTGTTCTTTAATCGACAATTACTATTGCACAGCACCTTTGTAATAAACAATAGCCATTAATTGTCCATTGTTATCGATATAGACTGAAGAAAAAAATTTATTAAAAATCCAAACCCATTCGATCCTTTTGTTTGAGCATTGTTTCTATGAAAATCATTATTATGGGAATAATGACCGATAGTAGCACCTCGGTACTTGTTATTGCGTGAAGGAACAAGTCTTAACACTTACGTAACATTAGCCAGATCTAATATTTGTCATATTTATCATATTTATCGTGTTTATCTGTTTAAAGATATTTCTTTTTATTTTCACGAAAAACATACGTTTTACGTCATCATTGGGTTTGGGGTCGTAAACATTGGGGTCGTACGTCATCATTTGTTACAAACATGTAACAAATTTTGCTAGAAAAACTGCTACACTTGAGATTAATCCTGCGCATTGTTTGTTTTAGAGTGCGATGCTTGTTTACACCGTAGAATCATTATTATTATTGCTTACAATGACCTCCTGCACTTATTGGCTAAATACTCATAATTAGGCCAGGCCATTTTTTTCTCCAGTATCAACGGCTAATTAACTGCAGCTAGTCATGACAATCATGAAAGTAATTACAGCTATGATTATTCTCCTGAAGTTCCTAATTCAGAAAATATACATCATTGTTATTATAAACTTTGCATTTCCTCAGTTCGCTTTAAATAGACATATCTAGTATAAATTACACCGGTTAATTAACATTCAATTATCATGTGGATCGAGTTGGTAATTATTGTGCGTCTGATCCAGTTTGATTAAATGATGACTATTATTATCAAGATCGTCACGATTCCAGACTCATTCCAGAATTTTGAAATTGAGAATCTGCCGACAGTCATGTACATGCAAAGGAATATCAGCCGACGAATTTTGACTATACTTACTCAAAAGATTATCATAATCCTGCGATCGTTTAGCTGACCAATCGTTCGTTATCACTATGAGCATATCTTTATTGGCGGACTGGTTGCTAATGGTGCCAATGGGTAATAGGAGAATTTCAGGTATGGTTTCATACCGCGCAGCTGAAAACACCAGTTGGTCTGTTGTGACACAGCTAATGACTAATTGACGAAACTGAAGGCATTGGTATGTGCTACATAATAATGTATCACGTAGCGTATGCAAGTTCACGTAACGCGTTCTAGGGTAACAGATTGCATGTACAAACGACGTACTATGTGGCCGTTCCTGTGGAAAGGCGCAGTGGCGCCACCCGACGTGTCTTTAGCGAAGTACCAAGCGCATACGTACAGTTGAACGCACAGTGTAGATATGAATACGAATATTTATACGATCCGTTGAAAAAATGCCAAGTGCTACAAACAGATCGGAATCGGATATTTGGTCAATCAAATCCGAAATAAATATATTTGTTTTTCTGTTGTTTATGACCAAGACGTCATCCCATGGGCTCAATCTTTTTGGCTACTTTTCAAACACCCGATTTTGCCTTGTCCTTCATGCTTGACGAATGAAATTTCCTTTTTTCTTTGTGGATTAATTCTTTTTCCCTTGGCCTTTAGATTTATTCGAAACGGATACATCGTGGGATCTGCCACAACGACCTTCTGTTTATTTTGAGTATAAGATGCCTCAGGTAAGATAAGGTCGCTAGAGTCACCAAGTACCAATGCAGTGAATTAATCGAATTTGATCGAAGCATTGTACTCAAATATACTAAGAATACTTTTTTGCAAGAGTTTAAATTTTTCACATTGAAATTTTAATGGGAATATTCGTAAAGCGAGGGAGTAATCTTTTTCGTACCGACTGAGCGTTATCAGCTTTGTTACGAGAATAACAAAACGGATTATTCCTTAATACCGGAATTATACATTATGAGATAGTAATATTAAAAAAAAAACTGTTTAACGTAAGCCTGTTACGTTTGACGAAAATTTATATCTCGAATTAAAATACTACACAACTTTTATGCTTCGTAATTCAAATTTCGGCTTACGGCCCTCTTAGCTGTTAACCCTTAACCCCTTCGACGTGTATACATAATGCATTTAAACAGCGTTAAATGTAACCGCGTACCTCTAGTACTGATTGTGGAATGCGGGGGCAGCTTATTGTGTATTTTTGTATTATCGCGTGACTCTGATTGCGTCCCAGTCAATTGATTTCGATTAGTTCAAGTTGGGTTAGGTTATATTACGTTGGATTACTCATTGGCCGATTACTGATGAGTAACGAGTATATTGATGGAGTAATGAGTAACGTTCAAGAGAGTGTGGGTAGAATTATCAATCGTGACAGAGAGGATAAAAAAAAGCACTTTTATCAAGTACAATAATTATTGATAAGAGAAAAAAAATACTTTTATTTTAAACAACGGAATGTTATCTCATAATTGAAGAACACAGCTATTCTCAACACATGAATGGACGATTTAATACGGTGCAAATTTATAACTAATCCTGCTTATTTTTTTATTTTTTTAATCCGATAAAGTACCACGTGGGACCAGTAGTGTAAACAAAGTGACAAATGATTACGCAACTTTTCAGACACATCCATGCACAGTATAGGCAAAATATACAGGCGGTTTCACGATAAACGCACCACCTGAAGCTTACAATTAGTCTGTTTATTTGCTTTCTATTGCAGAACCAACACATTCTGGTGGTAAAGTCTGTACGTATTAATGCATTTATGAATCTACTTTTATTAACCCATGTGCATAACGTGCTTTTGATTTTGAGTTTGTATCGTTGGAAAAAGACAGAATACTTATCGTGTTATAGTACCTATACAGTATCGGAGCTCCCAAGCCCTGATGATGCAGACTGGAACATGTGCGAAACGTCGGCAAATACGAGGAAACTAGACGCGGAATCTATGCGGAAATTGTGAATTTTATTAATAATTCTGGCCGTATCTATCTTATGATTATTAATATTATACAGACTTTTTGTACACTACTTGAAAATCTTTATTTATTCTTTATTTTTAACCTTACGAATTGAACGTAGTAGTGGCACGTGGTCTGTCGGATCCTATAGGTGTGTATTTCTTATGGCAAGAAAAAAAAGTGTCAACACCACCGGTCCATCAACGAAGCATAGAAAATATGATAAGAAATGATGAATAAATAATTATCTGTGCTTTGGGTAAATATCAATGGCGAAACTGTGTATTAAAAATACATTATGAATGGCATATATGATTCTTGAAGACTATCGATAATATACATAAGACTGACTGTGTCTGTATCGAGAAAATATAGTTTACCTAGAATTCAATTATAACACGTATCTGACACGGGACGAACTCTGAACGAGTCTCTGAGCCGCAAGTATTTGAATATCAAAACTTTTTAAATAAAAAATTTCGATAAATAACTTGATACTCATATGATTAAATAAAAAAAAAAAAACTAAATTTTATCCTCAAATCATATTTATAAACGTACACGTCACGTATGTGAATTACTTCATCATTGAATTTCAGTTAATTAACGAATCGTCAAAATCTTAATTAAATCCATTTTCTATGTTACCGAATAAAAATTTTCATCAAACCCAAGTTGCTATACACAACGTCCACAATTGTTGAGAACTCCGTTCATTGGTCGTCGGCCAGCATACCGCTACGCGGTCTGTTTCAATTATAAGTAGAGTTGAAACGTCAGATTAATATTCATCGCAGAGACTGTACAAGAGAATACTATCAGAAATGCCATAGGTTACAGTGCAATAGTACTTTTAGGGTTACAAGCGGATTTCAGGCCGGTGCTGACACACCGCGACGGAAATGGTTAGAAAGACTAGCTTTCGAATTAACGGTCATTTCGAAACAGCTCTGCTTGTTCTATTTGGAGTGGAGTCCATTAACAAATTGAGACAAACAGTACGTTATAAACTAGGAGCATTGTAGGATTTAGTGGTAAAGCGCGTTTTCATGTAGACCTTGTCGCCCTTATTGTTTTTATTGTACTTATCTACCAATCTATTAACTGTATAGTGTTGAGTATAGGTATACCAGTATAGACTGAGTACCTACAGGGCTTTTAGGTTATGTGACAATTTCAACGCCTTCCGTTGTGAACTTATGGAGAATTGTGACTAAGGACATTGAAATTATCGCGATGTTGTTAATCTTCATTGGTTGATTGTGAATGAAAGACATGATTCATTTTTTTAATTTCTCTTTGACTATTTGAAAAATTGACTTGGTGTCAGGTGGTAGTCGAATGTCATGAAATATTGTTACGTAGCACGTAGCGAAGAGTGGAAGTAACGTGACGAAGATAAATCAGTGCAATTGTTCTTGGTTGATAAAAATTTTCTGAAGAATCGGTAGACTGTAAATATCTTGTTGAATGACATACATAGTATATGCCTCTTAAGCGCTATAATCTCCTAGAGAACAAAAGAGCCCGGGAGTAGTGCAAGGCGTTGGGCTTATGAAATCAATAAGTTCATCGGAATAGACAAGTAAGACAACAAGTATGGCAGCTGAAGTTGGTCACTGGACAGTTTTAGTATTATCGATAACGAAATCGTGATATTGACTTGGTTGGTCTACAGGTCTATTTTTCCTTTGTTCTGAACTTTTGAAAAATTAACTAGTCATTCAATATTCTATGCCGCTAGTATAGTGTGTGGTATGCAGGATTAGAGTTTTGTGACCACCCGGTAGAAACGAGATAGGGAGTACCAGTTCATATTTTAACTGGGAAATCCGAAATGATGACCCACGTAAAATCCCATATCCCCCATTATGGATTAACCCTCGCGGCTAAAGGGTTCCGAAAATCATCTGAAATGGGGTGCCTCGAATGGGATATATGTTAGTATTCTAGTGTTACTAAATGCATGGTTTCATAGAACGGGAATGGTCGTTGAATTAAAACTTGTGTTAATTTATAACTTGAGAATGGAAATTAGCGGGAACTCATTTTGGGTTTAGATTATTTTTACTGGAAATTATCTTTTTTTTGTTTGTTTATTATTAGAAGAGGAAACAGGATAATAGCAGTCAATAAATTTTCGATATAAATAGAAAAATTTTTTTAATTCATATTCATTCTATGGGTTACTTAGGGGTGGAAAACCCCTAAATTTTACGAAAATTTTACGCTAATCATTATATATGATGTCTTTTTTTACTTTGCATTCACATTATTTTCACGCTTGAACCATGTAAGGAAGAAATTAATAAATATGGATTGAAAACAATGCTATGCTAATTTATGATTACATTGTGACTATTTCTCAAGTATTGAAATGATTAAGTCTATCAATCCACATTTTATGAATAGATAATGATTAGAAGTAAAAATTCAGTTAGTCGCTAGGATGAGTAACGGAATGGTTGGCATTATCAGTACACAGGCTATGGCGCCCAGGTTCGCAGCTATTAATAATTTAATTGGAAAAAAATATCTTCGCGTGAATTATATTGGCTATTAATTCAACATGACAGTAGATAATTGAAGAGTTCCTTCGATTCTATGCTGATTCCTAATGACGAATAATTTTAAAAATTAAATTTTTTTTCAAGTGCCTGTTATTACTTCGTTTCCTTCTGTGTTTACGTATAAAGCTGATGCTAAAAGTTAAAAAATGTCCCTATGCCGTTAAACACATAAATATCATCCATCACCTTAAATTAAACATAAGAATAATTAAAAATATTGTAAGTAATATTAATAATAATATTAATATTAAAAACAAGTGCACTAAAAATATTTGAATTGTAAATAAATTTAATTCAGACACAATTACAGTGTGATACCCACTTGAAAATAATAAATTCATTATTCCACCGATTATAAAAAAATTTGTTAAAGACGGATTTTCAATTTTGCTCAATAATTCTCGCAGTCCAATCTACAAAAGCTTGTGTACGTGCAAAAAAAAGACTAGACTTCACGTTAAACAATAATTCCGCCGAGGTCTTAAGGAACGAGTAATAATCATAAAATGGAAAGAAAAACAGTAAATTGAAAAAGGGAAATAAATTAATTAAATATCGTAGCCAACAAACTTGTCCCGAAGCACAGCCATCTAAACTATGCAATAGTAGCTTATCGATTTGCCATTATAAAAAAAATTGCAATTTCGCAAATCCACCACTTCAAAGTTAAAAACACTAAAAGTTTACAAACATCACTATATCGTCCCCACCCGAATGTGATTTCCCATATAACACGCAATCCAATCACTCAAAGCATTCTGCCTGAAAATTTCCCTACAAAAATATGCATTCCCACGACCATTTGAAGCATGACCATATGGAACATATGGAAATACCTTACGTAATCGCAATCACAAAAAATGAATATGTATATCCACAAAAATACGACCGTACCCAGAATTCCAAATAAGCGAGAAAAAGTTTAAAATTAAACAAAAAAAATCAGATTTCGAATACAAATGAGATACCGACAGACATGTAACATTTCAAAATTCAAATTAGGGCATGCGCAAAAGAATTCAGTGTTCGCCACGACAAATACATAAAACGCTACTGCACGGTTCAGGTACTCGTGCCTATAGGTTTGCCAGCTTGGCTAATGTTTTTTGATGATATATGCATAAAAAACTCCCACGTGTTTCATAAGATCGTACCTAAGAGCTAGGAAGACTGTATTATATTTATTGGGCCTTGTCATTATCTAAGGGGCCAGTATATCCTTCGCTTCGGGATAGACCCTCCGGTTAAAAAAAATAAATGTTATTTGGTAGAACCCTAGTTAATACCTTATATAATACGCCCAGGGAGAAGGCCCAATTCCCTCGAAAGCCGTAACGTGTGCTTTGCGGGGTCTGTAAGTTTCCACAAGACCCGTACTTTGGGTCATTATTTGAAATCAATACGTTTCCCCTAGAGCCTCTTAAATTTATGACGCCTAATCAGCATGGGGCACTACCGGCTGAAATTGGGCCCTTTTCCATTACGTTTTTCGAATTTAAAGACTCGATTTTGTAACGCAGTTATATGTGCGCGCGCAACAACGTACGCATCAGTGAACGAAACAAACCTCGTATAGGCTTTTCGACTATGATACGCTATGGTAGTTAACAATAATAAATAAATTATCATATGAGACAATTGTGCGTTGCGATGGACTCGGTTCGTTACGCACGATGCGTATCAATCATTAGAATATTACAGAACAAAGAGGATGTTATTGTTGGGTAACAAAAAAAAGGGTAGTCAGATACAGCGTGTCGCTCGATTTTCAATAGCGTCGTTATAATTACGCAGGAAATGAATAAACGACCGGAAATGTTAATTACTCTATTTAATCTGTATGGCCGTGATAATTTTCGAAATGGAATTATTAAAATTACTCAAATATCGAAATTTTGATACGCAACATACGTACGATATATGATAATCATTTCTTGTATTAATTGCGTTAACTGTATACTAAACTTTTATGAATAATTTTAGTAAGAAAAAATAAATTTTTTATCTCAAAATACAAAAAACTAACCTACGAATTGTTTGACGAGTATAGTATGCAGCTTTTGCACGACCTTTAAATACGTCTTTTTCTTATTAGTTATACAGTCATTGCGTGTATACGTACACATAGAAATTCCTATCAGGATACCACTTGTTGCCTGATCAACTTCATTGCAGGTATGTGCCCAGAGCCTATTTGCTTTGTCAGATTTTCCGGCATCGCGCTTGTTCATGCTTTTCATTGGTCACACTATTTGCAGAAAGAGGGGGCAGAAAAGATACATAAAAAATTGGATAAAAGTTGATAAGTCTAATAATATAAGTAGGATTGTTCATTTCATGCGATAGAAGAAAAAAGAAGCAAAAGAAAAGAGTCGGGTGAACTACTAGTAATAGTTAAGGCTATAAACTCAACCGTGCATCACCCTCGAAGAATTCTATTAACGAAAATATGTTAGTCTTTTAAGCGAATGATAAAAAAGAAATAATTTGAAGATTTCAACGTTAAATAACTACACGTAGTCCACTGCTACGTGCAGATGATATTCTGCTCTTAGTTTCATTGTCAGTGACAGAATGCAAAGCATTATAAAGCTTGAGTTTATTGACCTCTCACGCTTACGAGGTTGCACCGAAGAATGAAGAAACTCATTTTTTTCTTTATAGAAAATCCGTTTTTCAATCTATTAGGAAAAGTGTACATTTGATACTTGATTTATCTTTGAAGTTATCGTGTATAAGAGTATCGAAATGTCTAACAATGCATACATCAGATACCGTAACGGTAACTGGATCGTACAAATAATATTAGGGATACTCGTATGCAATGTTATTTTTTGTAATCTTTCAACAATTTAAAAAATCATATTGCTCGTGGGTATTTCTAATATTGTTATGTATCTGTGCATTTCATAGATGCATCATTGCACTTGCGAACGCATACGTATTCCTGCCAATATCGTAATTCAATTGATTTTCAACGACTCTAGAACTACATAATCAGGACAAAGTTGAACGGGAGAAAATTAGCCTGGAATAATTTGAGGTTACATAACAGGTCAATGCCTGGACAATGTTAGGCATGGGATCAGTGGACTACCTGAGACGATCCTCCGTCCAGTTAAAAGTGCTATTTTGATTTAGGGATGTTTTTTTTACGTAAAGAAAGCAAACCTTAACCTTGAAAACGTCGGAAGGATAAAAGTATCGATAGATCAAATATTGATCCTTTGTCTAAGAACATCACTGATTCCTGTAAAATTATCTTAACAAGATAATTACGAGACTCTCGTTGTTCCAGATGCTATCCATAGTGAATCGTTTGCTGGAACGTTGCGCACGCAGCCGCGTTCTCGGACGTAACAGTTTCTTGTTATCGCAATAAATGTTGTCTGGTTGCCACGGTGATCCTCGAGGCCCCAAAGTTGTCCCAAAGCGACAAAACAGTCCCCGGAGAAAGGTTAAGGGTTCCAGTTTTTATATCCAGACCAATAATTGCTTTTGCCTGGAGAACGTTTCACTTGTGTCTCTTTGCCATCGGGACAGCGAGGTTCAAATGATTTTAGGTACGAGATCAATTTACGACGCTGTAGATTTACAGAGATAGAATCATTAAATATTTTCATATTACGAAGAAATAATGAAACTACGTTCGAAACTTATTGCACCTCGGATAATGAACTAATTTTGTTATATATTAAATGGACGAATGATAAATCAATAATCGCGGACGTAACCTCAAATACATATATTTATGAGTCTTTTTCTATTACCAATAAATGAAAACAATAGTATATGTACACGGAGAATGATGAATGGAAACGAACGAACGAAGAAATATCAAGAAACTCAAATTGGAAACTGTATATACATATATTAATAGAAAGCCAATAATTGGGCAGTCAGCATCAGGGTAAATTATTATGCGTTGTCAGAGCAGGCTCCTAGTCTTTAAATACAGCCGTCCTGTGTCTCTTACCAGGAGAGGACGGATGGACTAAAGATGTCCTAGATCAAGGAAGGTGCGAGCGAGATGGTTATTGAGGATGGACCGACAGAAAGCTTCGTGCAGTGAATGAGTGAGACAAAGAGAAAAGAGGGAGAGACAAAGTGAAAAAATACTGACAAATGCCATTGGGGGAGGGGAGGGGGAGGGGAGGGGGAGGGGGTATAAAGTCAGCACAACATAGAGAGAGGGCAAAACATAGGAAGTACTGGGAGAAGTCCCTGTTCTCAAAATACGCACTTTGCCAGTGAGAACGGGAACGGGTGGGAGAAATCAGCATGGTGGGAGAGAAAGGTGAACAAAGAAGAGCGTAGCGCGCATGCGCCCTACTATATAATAAATACAGACAACAGATAGCAATTTTGTACTCTTCTCTCCTTTTCTAATCCTCTCTCCTACTTCCCCGCCGCCCAATTCACCCTCGCTCCGTGACTCGATCGCCCCACTCTGCGACGCGTTCGGTCTCCAGCAGTCTCTGCGTACGGCCAAGCAGCCAGGCAACTTCGAGACCAAACACAAAGAGCCACTGTGTTCGTTGAAATTATTATGCGTCACATAGAGGGAGGCTGCCCTGCTAAGAGTACATGAAAGATGGGCACTGTGCTGATGGTTTGGACGCCGATGAGATGGTATAGGAACGAGTGCCAGGATCGTTTCACCTAGAATTTTACACCATTGCGCGTATATACATACGTGCCCAGTCTATGCGTACATACACGCATGAGTACCCAGTGCTGAATAAACCAGTGGCCGTGCATATATACATAAATGTGGGTATCAATTCTGAAAGTAGGACGCATCGAAAAGTCTTGCCAATGCTCGAATGATCAATCGGATCCATCGCTCGAGGATTGATCCAGTTATCAGGTACTGCCGGTGCAAATGGACAAATAAGTAAAATGACTGGTACGATCTGAAATTCGAAACAAAGTTATAATATTTTATTTAAACGTATTTAAATCTTTAATTGCCATATCGTACAACTGAAATCTTCAGGCCACTTCCTTCACTTTGATCTTCATGTTGTTTCGCATAATTCCTTGATAAAATTATCATGGTGTTATTGCTGTATTTCATCGTTCTTAGTAGGTACATAAAAGCAACTCGTTTATCATTGTTAGACTTGCTACGGGTATTCCGGGAGATTTCAGCTGCTAGGAATAGTGAATTTGTATCAAGACTTTCTGAAAGGAGTTGAATAAAGGAGATAAGGTATATGGATGAAGAAATCATTATAGCGTGATGTTTTGTATTGAGTTGGTAATCTTGTATATGTCTATGGGCTCAATGGGCTAAACTATAACAACTGTATATACATATATATATAGGAGTATAAAGTAAAAATATTCAACAGCAGATTCCCTTATAGTATGACGCTTCGAGTCGACGTCCATGAGCTTTCTTCTAAAGATACGCTCGAAGAAGATAATAGATTTCTATCTGATCCATTTCTTTTGTTTATAGCCCGAGAAAGCGAATCGCGTGACCTAAATTTTTTGGCGTATATACGCAAACAAAATTACGGTGCCAGCGAGTTTTATTATTTTTTTTTTGTAAAATAAATTCACATTCTCGATATTCTTGAAATTATTTTAGTAGCCGTTGAACAAATATGCATTTGGATTTAACCAATTATCATAAATTATTATAATGTAACTGGTCAATTAATTTAATTTTTAATGACAACTTAAGATCGAGCAACTATTGCATCATTCGTTAGTGAAGGATGCTACAGCATATTACTGTATTGCAAAATATCAGATATCACGTGTAGACCTCAAGTGTTTACAAACAGTCTAAAACGTGTTTTCCATTCTTCCTAATATACATGCGTACACGTTTGCATGGACATAAATAGGATATCTGCATATATAAATATATATCGATTAAATAATAAATTTAAATAAGTTAAATAGAATGAACGTGTGCCTGTTTATAAGCATACATTAGTAACTACGTAATCGGAATGCGTGTAAGTATTTAATTAGTCGTTCGTTTCGTATGTCGCTCCCCACTATTTATTAGTCCTTTCGTGAGAGAATCTTAAGCCCAAAACAATGCTCAATTAACGTTACACTTAACGCATGGGGCCAGAGCGCCTTCAATGATACGACTTTTTTTTACACGAGCGTTCAATTTTCCGCCACTTTTATTCCCAATTGTTTTTTTCCTTTCTGCCATTTTATGTTCTTTTTTTTAAGCCAGACTTTCCCTTTTACGCTTCGTTTACGGCAATTGGCCCGAATTAACGTAATTCCCGCTAAGCGAAGTCTCAATTGATCTTCGTAGAAACGACGACAACACGAAAAATCTTCGTTCTCTGTGCTCTAACTTGTAATTCACGTTCATACATACGGTACTGTATATATATATATTTACGTAATTCATGTTCGATGACTATCGTTAACACGTAAGCTGATTCCTTCTATTAATTTCGGCATTATTAGTCAGGTCTCGTTCATACGTGCCGAACAAACAATGGACTGTATCATTGACACAATGCAAATTTGTGCAGGCCTATTTGACAAGTTGTTATTTTTACAGATAGCATGTGCTAGATGTATTCTAATTAAACGTAATTTAGCTCCGTGACAGGATTGCATGCGCGGACCTCGGCAGGCAGCTCAATTTATCCATCGTTTGGTTATTTAGTTTTTTCCTATTTTCCACTTGCATAGAATCAACAAAGATGTTTTCAGATTGAAATTTGAAAATTATGTCTATAAGTTCTGGCTCGTCAGTCCTAACGAATCCTTGTGTGTACAACGTACTTTGGCCTACGCTTGATAGACATTGCAAGGCAACAGTCCCAGTTACACGATGCCCTTCGCTGCAGCCTTAACGATGTCAACGTATATCTCGTTCATGTATTTTTGACTTCTTTGGTCGATCCTGACTTAAGGAAACCAGTGTACATAATACATATATGCACTCCTCGCTTCCTGTGTACGGAAACTCTTTATCTAGTCCACCGTTCGGCCATTTTTCCTTCTCTACCCTTAAACCTCCTTGTCACCCTTCATCCAACAACCCTACTGCTTCTCCAATCCTTTCAGTCCCCCATTACCCCTTCTCATAATTCCCCTCACCGGTACCACGTTCCCTTGTCATTCCACCACGTTATATTTCCCCGACATCTACCAGAGTTCAGCGGAATATTCCACGGATGAGATTTACCCTCTCGCTCTGATCTGTGTTAATGCACGTGGTTCGCACCTTGTCGCACTCACACAAAATTGACGTGTATTTCGTCCGGAGTTCTCCACCTCTGTATAGAGATACGTTAACTCTGCGTTTCTCTCTTCGTCTGCATCTTTCTCTCTTTATTCGATACGTTTCATTTTTGCCCTGCCCCTTTCTCTCTCCTTCTTTCTTCCTCTCTCTCTATCCATACAAACGTACACGGGCACAGTTTCCCTACACTGCCTTGCGCCTCTTTACTCTCTCTTTCTCCGAATCTGAAAGTTCCGTACAGGACCGTAGCAAGAACCAACGATCACGGGGGCCTACCGAATCAAATTTCGTAGGATGTCATTTTCCCGTTAAACGTAGGAATACGAGCAATTTAACCTTGAAAAAATTTAATTTAAAACAATGATGATACACATACGCGTTTCCTCCCGGATACAAAGGATAACAATTATCGAAGGATAAGTGACCTGTAAAATGTAAAAACTTACTTTTTTTTACAATTTCAAAAATACGCTACTGCCTGAAAATCGTTATTCCTTCTCCAACCGAGTTTAGATGCCTTCACTTCCACTCGTATCGCCGAGTGGTCAGTAGCGTAGATCTTTCTCTCTTTATTAATCCCCCTCCCTCTACCGTCCCTGCGCCTCATTTTCACGGCCCTTTATCGGTATACTTCCATCGCTACTAATACTACCACTACTACTTGTATCCCTGTGCTATCTGTAGTAGTATACGTACGGCTGTTCTATACTATCCTAACGGTAAACATTCTCCTTCTTCTACCGGACGCATTCACTATATATTCGTCTCACTCGCTCTGCCCCAGTCAGAGAGCAGAACCTAACCTAACCTATATCAAGCCCTACAGGCTTTGCCTTCTCATTCTGGTCGGAGCGAACTGTATTTCTCTCTCTCTCTCCACCCCTCTCACTCTCTCTCTCGCTCCCTCTCTCTCTCTCCTTCGGTTTCCTAGTTCAGTTCCACGCGTCTACCTTCCTTGTCCCACGTGCTGCTATACAGTCGCCACGTCCCACTCAGTTGCCTGGTAACAGCACGAATTCTACCAGCTGATGTGAGAAAACCTTTGAAAGGAGCAACAAGAACGGAGGTCACAATTCGCCGTGACGATTGTCATCGATTCACGCATCAAATGATTTATGCAAGTTATCTGATCGTACTACTGTATTACGTAGAGCACGTGCGAATCTTTGAAATTATTTGGAAATAAATATCAATGTACAACGTCCTCATTATTGATTTTGGTAAAAATTAAAACACTGGTCTAACGGTGGTGTTGATGATATATTGGCGGTAACAATAAATTGCAGTATTTGACTTTTATCCTATCTTGGTTTTATTTCCAAAAGAGCTTGACGGGTACTTTAAAGATTTTTCGGAAAAACTAAAAAAAGATTACAATTGCATTTCGAATAAATTTATTTTATGGAAATGTTTTTTTTATTCTTCATCGTCTCCTAACAGATTCTTTAGCATTAGTCATGTGAACCTTTTTTGTCTTTTTTATTGACAGGATCAACATGAAATATTACCACGAACGGGATGTTCTCGTTTTTTCTTTGCGCGTATACTGTGTACCAGAATTTACTTTTCTTTTTTTAATCATTTTTATAGAACGGTCAACTGTGGGCCCTTTGTGCGGTTAGTCGAGGTATTGATTGCTTGTTTACGTAGTGTACTATCTATCAGTGACGATAAATTATCGGCAAATACTCTTGCACTCGTCATTTCCTTTTCCGACATACTGCTTTTAATTGGCTGGCGTAAGGAACGCTTAATTGGACATTTTTATCACGGCTTGCTTGATACTAGGTGCTGTCAAAAATCTTGTAACGCAATGATACCAATTTGAATGTTAGATTAAATATTAATTATGGTCAAAATTTCTATTAAAACTTTGTCTCGCGATAAACTTTATTTTGTACGACATAATATAATTTATTTGAAAAAGGAAAATGTAATTTTACAAAAACTCTATTTACTAAGCACCTATTTGGGATACACTATTAAATATGATTTTTGGATTCTGTAATTTATTATTATCTTTTATCAATATATATATATATATCTGCGGTCCGCTGCTTACCATTTTGCTTATGACGAAATACTTGCTCTACATATACGTCTAAAATTTATATGGTTATATTAATAGTCGTTCATCATGATGATTAATCATCAATGCAATATCGAATTTCGAAATGGAATTCTGATCACGAAAATGATACTCCGAACCTGTACCACTGTTCTCTGCCGTAATGAAATGCTATTCCGTTCCCTAGAAAATTAACGGATATGTATCGATTCGCCATTGTCGTAACAACCGATCAGTAAAGTACAATCGAACGCACATCGATTTTTATTTAAATATTCTTCGACTTTGTCTATTTAGAAAAGGGTCTTCCTATAATTGAAAAAAGATAGGCTTGAAAATGTTTAATTGGAACAATTGAAAAACTTAAAAAAATCCGATCTAAAGCCTGCACATAATATTTAGTATCAGAATCAATCGATATCGTATAATTAAAACTGCTTATCAATTAGATATCTTAAATCAATTTCACTATCAATGATATTAATGTATTTACTGTGCATATATAGTTGGTCTACGAATTTAACATGCCTGTTATTTTGACAGTGTGCGAGCAATGCAGTCCTTGGCAAATGACACACGTTTTTCGTAAAGTAACGTGAATATATGGTAAGATTGAAAAATAAAAAAATTTGATGCAAAACCATACATATTTTGTAATATTTTATGCAGTGACGCGTGCACCTTGCCAGAGACTTAATTGTTTTGAATATGTCAAAAATACTCATCCAAGTTCTGGACCGACTATAGTTACTGTAATACGTGAAATTGAATAAATAAAAATTATTCATATACGGTTGGTAACCATAATCTCTGTTCACAATTGGTAATGAAATTTACAAGTAACTTGGCCGCTTTTTGGGTTCACGTAAAATTATTATACTTGGTATTAGTTGGCAAATGTGCCATCCTGGAACCATGTTTGAGCTAAAGCAGTAATTGCTCCCTTTGCGAAACGTCTTGCGGCGGAACTTGGGTTGTGGAACTATATCTCCCTTTGCTCCGCTCCGCTAAATGCGTAAGCGTAACGTATTATTGAACGCCAAGTAATATTGGCGATTAGATGGAACAAATTTCTGTAAGATATTTAACGTAAATAGCCCTACGAATTCATTGCTCAAACCGATTCATGTACATACAAAGTAAAGAATTCTGCCGAAAGGACAAATTCGCGGATTTTCTAATATACCCACATGCCAAACTTCGTAAATATTGAAGTTCCTATGTTTTCTTAATAATCTTACAGACCAAGCTATCCGGACCGATAACGGTAATACAAATATTCGTAACGTGACAAATATGATATTTGCTATTTAATCACTTTTCGCAAAGAACGTGAACATAGAGTTGAATCAACTGGCTTTTATGTACACAATAATAATGGATCTATAAATATTATCACATCGTAACAGAAATCATGCCCAGAGAAAAACCATTTTGATTACATCAACCGAGTGACAAGATTCTGATACAATTTATTTTTTTTTTTAATTACAAAATTATCCATTTAGTGGGATTTAAAAACGAGGTAAAAAAATATTTCTACTCGGATACGAATGCATAAATATTTTTCATGCAATAATTACAAAGACCAATAAAATAATGTCTAATCAAGTTACCAACTAACGAGCATTTTCAAATAGGCAATTAAGCTGCCCAATTAATTTACAAGATAATATAACATATACACAGTTTTTTACAACTAAACTGTGTCAGCGAAAACGACAATAATTATAGATATAAATAAGGAAAAAATTTAAAACTAATTATAGTTTGGCTCGTTTGCAATCAGCTGATGTCTTCTAAGGGAAGGCTTATCTCTGATAAAAATCTAAAGGGTTTCGTTAAAAAGATTTAATTTCTCAATTCAATACCATTCATAATCGCTACGTCAAAGGAATTATAAATGAATCTGTGACACTTATATACCTATACTCAGTCGACGACTAAAATATGTTTTTTTTTTGACAGATGAAAATCAATAAAATCCCCAGCAAGACGCGTAAGCCTTTGAATAACATTTATTCGGCAGAGTGAATCAGTAGAAACGCACCAGCAGAAGTTGGCCGCAAGAGGCCGACACGGCAGTGTGGCCTCTTCAAAAATAATGACAGCACACTAACAATTCGCATAGCAATAAGTTAGTTTTTTGAGTTATTTCAATAGTTAAGATACTGAAATAATTAATATTATAATGACAAAATGTAATATCGGTTAAGATTTATTTTCGCAACAGATTGCAATTAAAACGATGTAAAGTTTAAAACATTCACAATTTTGATATACTTTCCAAGTAATGATCACGACTGCAATTCTGCAATACAATGCTGTAAAATATTTAAAAACTAAGTAATTGAAATGGTTTTATAGGAAAAAAGTGCGTATGAACAAATTACTTTTTGCTATTGGTTGAATCATAGTAACAGTAAAATCAATCCTGCGCTTCCAAAATATCTGTATCCTGATAGAGTCCAGAGAGTAATCCTGCTTCACCTCCTTCACTTGCTTCACCACTAAGAAGTTTTAGATGTCCTTAAAAGTTTTCTATTTTGGATGCGCAAGATTGATTCTACTGTTACGAAGTAATGTACCTTGTTAAAAATTTGTTCATACGCACTTTTTTCCTATAAAACCATTTTAATTAATTAGTTTTTAAATATTTTACAGCATTGTATTGCAGAATTGCAGTCGTGATCATTACTTGGAAAGTATATCAAAATTGTGAATGTTTTAAACTTTACATCGTTTTAATTGCAATCTGTTGCGAAAATAAATCTTAACCGATATTACATTTTGTCATTATAATATTAATTAATTATTTCATTAACTTAACTATTGAAATAATTCAAAAAACTAACTTATTGCTATGCGAACTGTCAGTGTGCTGTCATTTTTTTTTGAAGAGGCCACACTGCCGTTTCGGCCACTTGCGGCCAACTTCTGCTAGTGCGTGTCTACTGATTCACTATGTATAAAATTTTATATGGCGTTGCACTTGAATATTGTGTTTTCCTCTTCTAGCATATAATTCAGTGATTGTACGGAAAAACACACTTGCAAAATAATTAATTGTTTTGTATCAGCAAAAAAAATCACAATTATGAGGATCAATTGCCAATTCACTGACAGACAATTCTTGTAGTTTTGCACAATAACTTTAACTTCCGCATAGAATAACTTTTAGAGATTGAGATTAGAATCTGAATTCACTTTGCAACATACTAAAGACATTAAGCACTATTTTGAGGTTAAGAAGTCGCGTACAAATGCTTTAGTAATTGAAAGTGAAAGCAATACAATCACGAGTGAAGGTGACAACTGCACAGTTTGTCCGATTTAGAGGAAGCTATTTCCGCGTATATCATTCCTGAATAGCTTCTCTAACAAGTCACTTTGTATTATTCAACAATCAACATGGGTGTTCAACGCATTTCTGGATCTTCGGATCAACAAGGCAGATTGAGAACTTTCAAGGAAATTCATGGACGATGATTTTTAAAAGAATACAAATATATACATGAGGTACTGTTTCATGTAGAATAATGCAGGAATAGCGATAAAATTATAATGGCGTAAGTTATTATTATAAAATAGAACCGTGAGACCAGTTTCACATTCGAGGGATTCTTTAACGTTATAACCCATGAGAAGACACATAGTGACTTTATGCGTTTACCTGCGAAAGCTTCGTTAAATTTCTAAAATCATTAATTCACTTCTGTCTTCTTTTACTGTTATAACAGAAGTTGTTAACTAGAGCTAGAGTAAAAAGAAAATAATAAATTTTGGAAAATGCCGCCAGAGGGACTCGGGTAAAGGTAGATAACTTCACTCAGCGCTGACAACAAATTAGGAGGATAAGAAAAATTTTATCTTTTCTATTAAGATCATAGCGGCACACTATAAAAAGAAGGTCCAGGAACGAGCAAAGAAGAAAGTTACTTAGAATATATTCGATACACGCATGACAAATATATTTTGCAAATGTTTATGACTCCAACGCTTCTTAACAGCTGCTCACAGCTGCTCTTTCAAGATATATTATAACCAGTCATCGAGTCGAAGCATTAAGTAAAATTAAAAAGTCTTGCAATTGTACCGAAAAAGGATTAACGGACGGTAATTCTTGAGTAAATAGTATTTTTCACAATTCACTTAAGCTCCATAGTACATACAAGACACGCCATAGTGAATATTGTAGAGATGAGGTTATGATGCATCAAATCTATAAGTATACGATTTAAAGTATGTACATTATAGTCGGTCTCGAAAATGCAAAAAATTAGCTTAGAGTGACAAATAGAAAATTTCGAAGCACGCAACAGTATTTCCTATTGCCAGTGTTTCTTTTTTTACCACAGGTAACTTATGGTAAATCAATATAAAACCATTAATTACCTTTGATAAAGGAGCATTGGTAATTGAGATATTTTAATACTAGTAATTCCCGGCACGATACACGTGTTACCACATATCACTTTAAAGTATTTTACTCGCGGATCAACTATAGAAAGGGAATTATTATTTTTATTCATGAAAATTAAACGTAACAGTAGCTACGTATTGCAGCATAGAAAATATTTCCAGACCCTTTATTCCTTAACTCTTGTGTCTTAGCAGAAAATCATTCATGCTCTGTTTCTGTATTTATTTTCAGATTATGAAGAGTGTATCACACACACACACACACACACACACACACACACACACACACACACACACACACACACACACACACACACACACACAC
>JARQSV010000646.1:296031-308738 GCA_030142285.1 Calameuta idolon
CACACACACACACACACACACACACACACACACACACACACACACACACACACACACACACACACACACACACACACGCGCGCGCACGCACACGCGCACGCGCACGCACACGCACACGCACACGCACACGCATACGCACACTGCAGTTCCTGTTCCACAACTTCCTTAACTCCTCACTTTTCGATCCATTCGCAACGCTCTTCGTGTATCAGCACCCTTCGTGTATCACGAATACGAATCCAGCTTCCAGGGCATTTCGCCAAACGGCCGTAAACAACGCAAATTAATTATTGCTATATCCCTTTGGCTTCTGGCCAATCGTTTCTAAGGTACTCCAGTCTTAATGAGTAAACTCTCAGTCACTTTCGACCTGAATAAACCACGTCGGTTCGACACCTGATTCGTATCCGCTCGAAGCCTGAAGCCAATCGGTATCGTTTTGAAATGAAGTGAGGATTATGTGTGTGGGTGGGTGGGTTTGGTTGGTTGTATTGATCATTGCTTTTCACAAGAAAGCTGTTTTTTTTCTTTAAAAGTGCTCGAAAGACGGAAACTCGAGAACATTTATTCTAGTTTTTATTTTGTATCATTTCTCAGTTGTATTATTATTATTATTACTGTATATAATTTTCATATTCCTCAAAATATTTTTTGATCACGTATCATTCCGAAGATTTTTTGCAACTTTCGCTATGAACAAATTGTGCAATGGACTTTGTGCTTCTTGAATTATTATAAAGTTATTCAAACTGCATCCTTGTGCTGTTTCACAACTGACAACCATCTTCCTTAGTCTTGGGAACGTTATAAATGTCCTGGACGACTCCGATTTACGGAATCAGAACGGCGTGACTGGCCAAAAGTTTGCGCAATTTATCAAAACCAGGACGCACCCCGTTTATGGTACGTAGACACGTCTCTATACATGCATATTCCTTGGCGACCAAAGTGAAGAATGCTCTTCGATGGAAATTTCACCGTAAATCGCTAATCCGTAACGAAGAACTCATACCTGTATAAAAATTCAATGTAGATGGTTGCGATAAGCCATTGAGAAAGAAAATTCGTATATTCGAAAATTTTTACGTTGACGAGCAATGGTTGATTTGTTTGTATAGAAAATACAATAAAGTAGATACGAACGATGCATTTAAATTTCCTAGACACGATACACGTCATTCATTTTCTGTGCGAGATTGACCATTTTTGGTTTACACGAGTACAGGACACAAAATTGATTCGCAGATTTTTATATAACGACATCGCCTGTTAACTGAACATGTATTGTATAGTCTATAGTCTATGATCAATTTATCTTTATCAAACGATACTAATGTCGATAATGATTTTCACTCAATCGAAACGTGTGATAGTATCACCTTTACTTGATAGACATGCGGTTAGAGCAAACAACATGGTAATTGCATTAGCTGTGCTATTAATAATTGAAAATCAGATACTCGACGAGGACAAAGAGTTAAATTGGTGATTCGGTAAAACAGAATATAATTGAGAATGACAAAAGAAGTTTCACCTTTTTTGATTTTCTATTTTGTAGACTTAAGATTCCTTATCAATTTTTTTCAATCATCTGTTTGCTTTACCTCGTTATTCTTTTTTGTGAAATGTAAAGGAGCATCGTATTGGCATACTGAAATATATGTAACGATAAGTGCACAATCTATGCTATAGATTCCAATACTTAACTATATCGAGTGATAGAATTTTTTGAGATGAAAAATTTGAATAAATTCGTTGTTTAGCAGAAAAAGTGAAAATTTCGTGAAATTGCAGATGCATTTATTTTTTTTCACAATGCATTTCGAATTCGGTCTTCAGAAACGAACTGATGTAAAAAATGTAATGGCGACATCATCACGATTAATAATCACGCGAATGCTTCTCGATTCAAGGTTATTGAGGATCGATTGAAAAACGGAGTCTAGAAGAAAATGTATAAACTTTTGAATGATCTAACAAAAAAAAACTTTTTAATCGTACTTAAAAATCATCACCAACTGCCAGCTATATTAAAGCTTCTTTAAAAGAAGAAACAGTCAATAGAAAGTCATCTTCTTCTTTTCTTGATGCTACGAACCTACGCGTTAGCTTGCGAATTAATGCTTTGCATAGAAAATACTAAACTACGTCCTTATAAAATGTAATATTTACATATATAGTACGATTAGGTTATCAGAAATATTTATATAATATAATTTCATTATTTGTTTCATTATTGTAAATTTTCAAGTATGTGATAACAAAGTAATTCCACCTTGTTAAAATCGTCGTCAGAGGTCATTCGATATTGAAGATGAACTTTTTATGTTGATTTTATTGCGAATATTGACTTTACGTTAATTATAAGAATATCGCCAATACCTGGCCACAAGGGCCATCGACATATTTGAACAGTTTTCAGAAGTACGAAAACTACATGTACGGAATCGTGTTTACGTTGAAGACAGTTTCTGCAGAGAGTTTTCAGGTCTACGTGACTTTTTTCAAACGTGCACGAGCGACAGGCGTTACGCAACCTGTGTTACTAATTGACGGTTTATCTTTACGTCTATTCTTGAAGTTGACACGCTTATCAAAGGCTTTAAAGGAAATGGGATTTCTGTGCACAGCACAAATTGATCGCTGCTTACATTTTTGGATACATTGACAAATCCTAATTTCCAAACTGAAGTCAATCTTGAATCAACGATTTTTTGCACCGACTGATTATGTTATCGTGTTATTTGTCAGACATTCAGGCGCTACTGATAGTGACTTATCTCGGGTTCTTGGAAGAAGTCATTCGCTTCTCGATTGAAGCAACAGTGTTCTATGATACAGATCAATATTCCTGATAATCGATATCGTGTATCCTTGCTGGATTAGAAGTCTCTAACCAATTTCATTTATCTATATATGTAAACAAACTTATGTATAATTTTGAGACATGAGAAATCGCACGTACGTATGCAATCCTTGACATCACACATGACTTTCCTTAAAATCACTTAAATATATGGTGATGTAATTAAAAAAAAAATTGAATTAATGCAAAACCATACGTATGCATCATTTGTAACAAAACTTTTGTGCAGTGACGAGTGTGCCTTACTAGATTTTATTGTTTTTCATCTGTTAAGAAAAAAATTAGTGCACTGACCGAATATATGAAACATGGTTATTAGATGATGTTAAAAAGATAATTTTTTAGCTTGTCATATAAAGTCAAATAATCTAAGGTTCGTCAATTGTATCTCATCTGAAAATGATTTGTGGCAAATTTTAATTATATCCTTTAGTTTCAGATCGAGTAATTCCAACACACGCTTTAAGAATCTCAATTATAACCTGTTAAAACAGAATCGTATAATCCATGTTTTTTCTTAAAACATTGAAAATCATCAAACTTCAGTCAAACTGGTGAAGCGAATTAAAATATTATATGAATATAAAGAACATTTATAACAACCAATAACTTGGCGCGACATTTGACTGTTTGTTAATGTCAAACCAATGTCACAGTCAAACCTCAAAATATGCGTATACTTGAAACTCCAGAATATACATATAAATATGTATAAACTTATTAAAGGGTAATTATGAGGGCGTGTGGCATTCACAACAGCAAGGTGATTTTTTTTCCCCTAAAAAAATTAAACCTTAAGATACGTGGCATTGGAATTCTAACCTAATCTAACCTAACGAATGCATTTCTTAGCCCATCGCAACTCCAAGTGTCTAGCATGAAATTTTTTTTTTAAATTCGGTGCAAGTGCCGCTTTATGGTCCAGACAGTATACCTTACGTATAAAGATACTATCAGGCCCATCCTGACAAACACCGAGTATCCTCACACTGCCAATACTGCAAGAGACAAAATCTGAAAAACTAGCCTCCCTAAAATATATGCATATGTATAATATATGTATCCTCAACTAGAAACTAACTGTTTGGTCGGGTTGAACATGAGTAAAACCACTGTGAGCCGTTTCTATAATATTTATTTAATAAAATACGAAGAGCGCGAAAGAGAACGTACACTCTTATGGCCAGTTATCGCCATCTTAATTTTCGATGAACATTAGCGCCTCCTGTGGTCGCTTAATCTACTACTTCTTATCGTCTAATACAATCGGGCCTGAATACATCGTTGAAAAACGACGCGAATGGCGCGTACACACACTGCACTATTTTTTCAACTCACGAGGCGATACAGTGAAATACAAAAGAAAATTTCATCTCAATATTGTTTAAATAGAAAATCAAATTGCAATGTCTTTTCAGAACTAAATGTACTCAAGTTACATTTTGCTGTACTCATAGAGTCCATGTGCCAACTACAACGCAGATATGATATGAATGGAAATATTTTCATGAATCACAATATTTATTATAAAAAGATGGGGTTCATAGAGAACGATATTATTTTCTGAATGATGATATATGTCCTATAGATGTTTCTTAAGGCGCAGGAGAAAAGACTCACCGTTCTGGTACTAGATGCTCGAAACTCGAAATCTTCAACGGGGCAGTAACTTCCATAGGCCATCTTGAACTCTTTCGCCGGCAAATGTTGGGTCTCGTTGGCTGTTTCAGTGACCACCTTGGCATCTACATTGCATAAACTCTATATTATTCTTGGCATCTGCATTGCATATTCCACAGAAATGTATATGGTTCTCGTTCGAACGGACAGCCAAGACGTCGTGCATGATGTCTTGGCGGATGTCCGGATTCAATGGATTTTCATATATTGGATCCGAAATAGAAGAAACTCTATCCATCTTTTTTTAAACTCCTGGCAATTTCCTTACCATCTTCCCTGAAGAGTCAACACGATAATAAATTCGAGTTATCGAGTTATTATCTCGAAACATAGTTCTTGTCTCTTATGAATTCAACGAAACATGAAATATTTTTTTTTCTAACCAACACTTTCATTTTAATTTTCAAATTCCTCTAATCCTAGTGGCATAAGGGCCAATAGCATTGATCAGTCATGGATGAAATATAAATATAGAATTAAGCAGAAATCAGTTATTCTTTGATTAACTTGAAGTACAAAGGCAAATGAAAATAATAGTTATCATTAAATAATACTTTACCGGAAGTTCTTCCTTGGCCATCATCGCCGTTCGTGAAAATGTTGATAATCCCTCAGCTTGATCTATCGAATTCTGAGAAGCCATTTTGTTCTCAATGATGTCGATATGATCGCGAGTTGATTGCTTCCTGGGTGACGACTCGACCTGTTTCATGCAGAACGGTATTAAAGGATTAGTTCGAAAGTCTGGCGAGACCTCTTGAGGATGAAACAAAAAATTTAGACTCCGCCCATCTTACAATTTTATGAGGTCAATAAATTCAATGACCTTTATGACCCCAAATGTGATATACATACCAGCTGACTGGTACATGTACACAAATATGTACGATCCGTACAATACGTTACAGCATATCATATTATAACGTGATTAACCACAAGAGTCCAGTACATTCTTCCTTTTTTTTATTTCTAAACGATTCATCCTTTTTAATAGAACGGCATAACGATGAGATGACCTTTTGGTATTGTAATATGTATTTCGAAACGGATACGAAAAATATTACGAGGATTATAAAGTATCGATAATCATTTCTTTGCAGTAAGATTTATATGTATGTACAGTACTGTTCGGAAGTATTGTACGAACTGAAATTGGCGTCTGTTCATTTGATTTATATGACAGAACTACCTTCAGGTTGCGTAATATTAATACTAAGAAGAATTGATATGGAATTTTTTAGGTTAGTTATTTTCAATCAATTGCTGTTTCTATAAGCTTTCTATTGATAGGATACGAAACAAAATGAAACCATCGTCCGAGTGTATCATTTTGAACAACAACCTTCGTTATCACATAATTTGACTTCGCACGATTTTTTCGAGGCCACTGAGCACTGTGTTTCCATTTCACTGCGCGCTGTAAGATTTACGATAACTATCAACACGATCATCATCGGTATCCCGATGCAGATAATCCAATTAATGAAAATATCGCAATAGCAATTGCAGGTCATATACTCATTTTGAAATGCCGTGCTGCTTGATAACCTCGAAATTTTCATTGTCGGATCACGTGACTATAATAAACTTTGAATATAGAATCGAGAAGTCGTAAAAAATATAATAAAATTATGAATAAGTAGATGAATCCAAATTATAATAAAATCAGACTCATCAATTACTGATTTACCTTTTATATCCATTATTAATATCAAATATGGATTACTCCGATTTCAAGTAAAATGCAACAATTCTTACTCGCACTGCTAGTACAAATTCATATTTAATGTAAATTATTAATCGTTACACCTCTTAACCAGAGCCTTTTATGATATTGATGGAACGTTATTATTTGATTATAAAATATCATTGAATATTACAATTGAAAATAAAGTAACCTCTGTTTATTGATATTTCGCAATATATTCTCAATTCTTGGCATATTATGTGAATAAGAACGTTTTACATGAAAGTTTAACTGTAGCATGTAGTAGATGACGACGTCATAGAGATATTTTATAAACACCTTACATTATTGGCTCATGTAAAAATTCGTTAGTGACCGTTACGAAAGCCTATTATATCAAAGTCTGGAACAGTTTACTCGCGGTTAGTTTAATAACCAGCCACCCGGAAGATACGGTTAAAGTTAGAATCATCTATTTCTTGACATCGTTCGATTTTAATCATTCGATAGCTCCTATGATGATATTCGAGGTGCGTTCGAATGATTTAATTTAACGAGACATTTACAGTTATGAGAATTTTTACTTCGTACAACAGTAGCGTCACACCTTTTATATCTTACGTCAGTTGAGGGTAGTCTGTATTTCATAGAAAATAATACACAAGTAAATATTCGTTCAAGAGTATTTTTGTGGAAGAGAAAAAGTTCCATTTGCAATCAAGTGGTCTGATGTTAATGTACGATTATGTAATACTCATTCAAATATACCTTTTAGGAATATCAATAAAGTATCACCTGACTTCTGCGTGAATAGAGTTGCATGCATAAATCCTTTTTGTACGAATTGATACGAGTCTATCGCATATTTTACTGATAGAATATTTTATTCAAGAAAACAGGGTGCTGGTAACATTACTAGTGGCGCCACCTTTTAGATGCTCTGGTAAGTGAATCTAATACGCATGTTCTACGAGACTCGAAAGAGTTACCGTTACATGGTAATATTCTATTTTTAGTACAAAACAGAAATATACGAGAAATATAAAAATTGTACGTTAGCGATATATGAAATGCAAATATGACAAAGTTTTATGATTGGCCGTAACGTATAACTTCGTATCCTTATGTAGAAAATGTAGCTATCGAATCCCGACATTAGGCTTTAATGTATATTCCCAGCAAATACAATATTGCCTGTTGTAATATTCCATTTATTTTCACATCAATATTACAAGTACATGTAATATCGTGTTTGCTGGGAGTACATGCAAATCGATGTTTCCATGGCAACGGAAAATATGCTTTAACATTCATTGTCAGTACTGTGACAATAGTTGTTTTTATCGTATGCATATAGGTAAATAAGTACACAATATTGTTTGTAGTACTGGCAATGAATTTCGGAATGTGGGTCACATTGTTTGTGCACAAATATAAATTTTACGAATTGTACTTATTAATGTATGAAGTAGCACAAACACTTATTCGATAGTAGTAAGTAGTTGGAGGACTTTTAAGAGTCCAACAAAAGGCAAAAAGGAAAGACTAAGATTTCTAACGTAAGGATATAGTTAATGCGCATCTCAAATCTCTTTTGTTATATAAAAAAAAAAAATGACTCCCATCTTCGATTATACTATAAGATAGCTAAAAACACTTGAAAATCTTTCAAAAACGGATTAAAGAAAACTTTTAATCTGTTTCAACTCCAATGAAAGATCAAATGAAGGAAATGCTAACAGCTCATAGGCGGACAAGTTATCGAGGATCTTCGTTGGTTCGTTGCGACTTGACCGACTGCACTTGATGGTGTAGAATTAGAGTTGCGTACATCAGTGATTCCCCGAGCTACCTGTACGTGGTGTCGGGTAGTGTCCTCTTCGTTGTCCTTAGTGAAATTTTAGTTTACTGTGAACAATTTAATGACGGTTAATTACTTGTTTTCTGGCATGATAACACGGAAATTTCGGTTTTCGTATTGTTGAAGAACTGTGCATTACTGATCTTGTTTATGAAATGTCGGTTTTGTTTTGATATACCGTCGATGACTGCAATTAGTGACAACATCTAAGTTACTTCTCCGATTATGTTTTTACCTTAAATGAACAGGGCCATCGGCAATTTCTTGCACTCGAACCGAATTTTTGGTGAAAATGACAGAGGTTCTGTTGCTGATTATTGTAGTTTCTTGCATATGAACGGGACCGAGATCTGGAGCGACCTTCTCTTTCTCTATCTGGTATATTGATGTTCTTCATTGCTTTGGTTAAGGCATCCATCTGCTGCTCCAATGCTAGGATTCTCCTGTTTATATTGTGTGTGTCAGGTGATGATGTAGACTGTTCCATACCAAGAATACTAGTTGTTGGTCTATTCACGTCAAGAAGCTTGTCTGCCATATTGGCAAGCTTAAACAAATCATTTTCTTCCTGTATTGCCAGGAGAACTTGAATGTACAGAGGCATTCTTTGCATCCACAAGATGTGCAAAATTTTCTTGTCCACCTTTCCTATAGCAAGTATATTCATTTCTTGTAGCAGTTCTGAAGGACGCTTATATCCTAGTTCAATCTCTGTAAAAAGTTTGCGGAGCTGCTTTTCATCAGAGTCAGTAAAGCAAGTTATGAGTTCTGTCTTTAGAGCAAGGTATTTATCGCTTTCTGAAGGTGATTTTATGAGAGCTGATACTTGCTGTAGTATTTCTGTATCAAGATTTACAACTATGATATGATAATTCATGTTATCCGAGCAGATCCCAAACAAGGAAAATTTTGCTTCAACTTGAATGAACCAAAGTGCTGGATTAGCCTGCCAAAATGGTGGCAGTTCTATGCTCTTAACATCAACGATCTGTGAGATTTCATCCAATAGTTCAGGGCAGTGTGCTAGATCAAATGAATGGAGTTTTATAAATGCAGGCGATGCAGATATAGAAGGTCCTGAGATAGCTACGGCAGTGACATTATTTTCAGCATCCTTAGCGCTGCATGTTGCTGTGTCTGATTGTATAAATGGTAATAGTTTTGCCCTTCTAATTTCTTGGTCCCCCAGTCTTCCTTCTGATAAACCAGAACAGTTTGCCAAAGCAACTGAATCAGTTCTTATAGATACAGATTGTGCGGTTATATGTTCCTCCATAACAAGAAAGGGATTAGCATTTTTTTTAGCCATTATTTTTTTAACTTTTGGTATTTTTTCTCAATTATCAAATTAGGAGCTCCAAGGTGCAGCCGGGTGGTTTCATATCTCTAATGCGAGGACTATGGAGATTAATGCGTATCAAGTACACAAGGTGAACTCTAAACTTCAGGTCATATAAAAATATTTTTAAGCATAATACTTGTCTTCAATGTTCCTGGTAAGTAGCTAAATTCACTTAACAATCTTCTTTGTTTCACATACGACTAAAAAAACGTTTACTTTGTATTTATTCCAATTCTCCAATGATTGGTACGTCTGTTTCTTTATTCTGTCGTTTCGTTCTACGCGTTCTATGTAAGCAAACTGTCTCATTCATTCTACAATGGGACCGTTGTCTGGAGTGGTTAAAGTTTAACATGTTTCTATTAGCCAATCGAAATAGCGACAAATCAGAGATGATAAATCTGATTGGTTAGCAGAAATGACTGATGATAATGACTGCCGACGAATGTCTCATTCTAGAATGAATCTTACTTCTGGTTTTTCATTTTCCTTCGTGTGAATTTACTTATAAGCATGTATTACTTCTGTTGAGCCTTCTTATACTTGAAACGTTTATAGTCTATGGTGTAGAGCTTATTGTACATTGAGTTTCAAGTTGCCTTCGATACTGGTACATGTCCCCCAGTATGGGTATACAGCCATAAGGAAAGGAAGGAAGGAAGGAGTTTTAAGTTCAACTGCCAGGTTTTCCATCTGCCATTAGATCTCGTTTACAAAATAAAACCAATCAAAAGAAAAAAGTTTTCAATAATGCTATCCTGATTATATAAAACAATATGTATGTTAATAAATGTATATTGAAGAAGTAAGACTACGTGTTCCTATTTACACACAGTATATCAAGTACGATCTCTTAAAAATGGTATAAATCACATATATGGCTCATAAATACAAATTATAAGTGATCGGTTAGTAGACTGTGATGTGTAACGACTGATTCTCTTTCGCCTGTTTTCTTCGACGCAATTCAATGCATAATCTCGGTTTAACTGTGCAATTAGGCAATCCGATACTTGCATTTTCAAAATAAACGCAGCTTATGCATTGAACCGGGTTGAAGAAAACAGGCTTTTCAGATTCGCAGGAGAATGGCAGATTTACAATACATACATTTTATCTGTGGACTGATTAAATCTACATAATCATTCTTTTGTCAGACTCACAATGAAAGATGGCGTTTCTATCGGTTCACTCGAAGGAAGTTCGATATTTTCCACAATTGGAAATTCTAGAATGACTTCGTCGGAGCACTTTTCTTGACAGGTTTTATGTTGATCATTTGAAACGCGTGTTGACGATTCTTTTTTCTGCAATGGAACACAACGGCAGGCCCATGCATCCTTCGGCAATGTTTTCTGCTCCTCATCACCGCTCCAAAATTCTGCAATAGTCGCTGATGTTTCTCCAGGATCGTAATTGAGATACATCCACTATAAATATTAGTGAAGTTGAAAATAAAAATTTTAACGTATTAATAGATTATAAGTAACTAACATTGAAAACCTGCTGCAAAGCCCGATGGGAACAATGCACGACGAATTTATAAGACGTTTCGTCAAGGTACTTTTTATAAATCATATCCAACGCCGTTTGAACGATCAACTCGAGAGTAAAATTCGCCACGTGATCGGTGTATTCTTCCTGTTGAATTTTTTGCCATTTTGCCTCGGAAATATTTGATGGCACAGGACCAATTTCTAACCAAACACTTTCGTCGTCATTCTCTATCATTCTTAAATTAGAATTGGTCCTATCATTTCTGACCGATCTTCTGCTGTGTCTTCTCGGAGCGTTATTCATTAATGATATAGGATGAAAATAGAAAAAAGAATTAGTTTTTGCTAAACTTTCTTGGAAAAATTGTAACTTCAATCTCAGCGCGGCGACACTTACACTTTTATCAAAATAATAAGTGAAATAAGATTTTGATAAGTATTATTATTATTATTATCTATGTATAATCGAATATACAAATATATTATTATAGGTATCAACAAATTTTATACGTATAATACCTTTTTCATTGTGTACAATGAATAATTTCGTTGCGGAAACACGCATAAATATGTGCTTGTGAGAACACAATATATTTGATTAACATTAGACGTGTCATCGACAGGTCATATGGTCCTTTTAAAGCCAAAATTACGTTTATAAAAATTATCGGTATGTTTAGTGTTAAATCTTTTTTCGTAATTTCGTAATTTCACGCTTTAAGGCAGTAATGTAACATTCATCGAATACCACTATGCTTTCAGATTTATCAGTTTTCAAGGGTTTACACTGTGTTATAGATAATCTTTAAATATCGTATTATTAGCAGTCTTGTACATACTCATGATCATGACAATTCTATTGTTCCTTGAAAGTTAATGGTTATGACGAAGATTTATTACTGCAGATAAGCTATGTAAATATTCTTACAAAGTCAGATAGCGGAAAAGCAGTGCTTGGACAACTAAATGTAATATCCACATTTTATAATAAGATCAAGAGACTCGGTCGAGTCTTGCGCCAAATGTAGGCAACCAGCGATACAAGCAACGGCTGACCAAAAACTACTCGAAGCCACTTTTCGTTACTTCTGTTTCGAGTTATTTAAGTGAGAAATATAAAAATGCACAGAAACCCACCGATGGTTTCAGATTGGTTTCTCTAGACTTCTAACAAGTGCTGCTTTTCAAAATAGTATCTTCTTGAGGTTAGGAATCTGTTTATTTAAAAATATACATATTAAAACATTTATTATGAACGTGAAAAAGAAATATAAAAAATGTTCAAAACATGTTAAATTATATATCTGTATAAAACTAATACAGGAGGTTGTGTTAAAAGTGAAAAAATCAAAAAGTGACAAGGACTCGCGGTGTTCTCAAGCGGTCACCCATCCAAGTACTGACCGTACCCAATGTTGCTTAACTTCAGTGATCGGACGAGAACTTTTTTTTTAAATTATTTATTTTCAGATAACGTCATGTACATATACATATAGAAAGAATATATCAATATATAAAGGTACTTTTGTAACAAATTGCTTATGCCTAGTCCTTACTTAACTCAATAAGCTTAACCTAGTGCTCGGATCGTTTATGTACATTCATGAGTGTTTTTCAGGTATTATGTGGGGTTCTATATCATTTATCTACTTTTGTCTAATTTTAGTATATGTCTTATGGATAGAAAAAATATTTATATAAAAAACCTATATTTTCTTTGATTGTACAAAAAGCTTAATTTTTGTATCTTTGTAGTTTTGTACTTTTAGTTTATT
>JARQSV010000647.1:0-10650 GCA_030142285.1 Calameuta idolon
GTCCGCTCCCGTTCGTGCATCCAGTTGCGTTTGCTGATTTTACGCGACCCCAAAGATCAGCACCTACGGTTGCGTTTTCGATTTCACGCGTCCCCAAAAATCGACAGGATCCCTTAAGCTATCGCCTTTCTGATAGGTCCCGTCAGAGCTCTCGTTCTTGGTGGAGTTGGGCCTGTTCCACCAAAACTCCCAGTTTATACCGGCTCGTCAATTCCCGGTGATACAAGAATTGGCTGGCGCCCGCCTGACTTGCGGATGCATGAACGAAGGGTAGACGGACGAAGGTAACGTAGGTTGGTTCTCGCAGATTAGTTCGTTCTCGGATTTTGCTATCGATATCGGGTTGAGTTAAGAAAAAAATACGTTACATAACATACAAGTTTAGTGGCGTCCAGTCAGCCTCGACCCTCGTCCGAGGTTTGATCGCGATTTGCGTCACAATGGGTAGGACCCAACGCGCAGTCATTTCCGAATGAAAAATAAAAAAATATATAGCATAACTTATATAGAGGCTTCGTAAATTCCAGTAGTCATAAAGCGGGTAGTTCAAGGACTACCGGCTACCACGCTACAATCCCAGACTCGATTTCCGTACATTGTAATTCTTTCGTACTATTGTATCCCACGGTGAAAATTCCACGGTCACACCGAGAGGTGCTATGTATCCAAGGCAATCTCTAAATATCAAAAGACGAGAACATGATTACCAATGTCCGTCGTCAACGGGGTTAGTTTTTATCTCAATACTAATTGTAAGAACCACTTCGAACATAAAGGAGCTAGGAACCCTAGGTTCCTATGCTATCGAAGTTCTGAAAATTGCAAGTAACGCCGCCTTATGACATACGCTAAGGATTGAAAATGCTTATGCAGCAACCCCGACCGCACCAGCGTCGAGGGACGACAAGGTAAAGCCAGTCTGGTCAGAGTGAGCCGATGAGGCAGATACGCACGGTAAAGGATCGTGAGTTCGGTTATTAGAATAGAGCAAGTGCTCGTCATTGGAATAGAGCAAGTTCTCAACAATAGAAAGGAAAAAGTTTTCCGTTTAGCTTTTGTCATCAGAAACGGACAAGTGTTCCGAATAGACTTCAACTACGCCGGTGCAGTTGCCCAAGATTACGAATTGCACACCAAATCGTATCATTGTATCGAAAACGGGGCAAGAGCCCGCCAGTTTGTTTTGTAAACAGGGACAGTGGTTATACATATCCGACACACCAGTCTCCGACTTATACAGTACCATATCTTCAAATAAATAATATCCTGTTCTACTCTTCACATATAGAGTTATAATTTCAATAGCACCTTACCTGGCCAGCTTACCAGTCTACAACTAGTATTTGAACGGATAAGGTGGTCTCGCTGAGTAGATTCGGTACAGGAGATAGTCAATCACCGAACGGTACCCATACACTCTCAACTCGACGAACGTTGAATCACTGTACTTACTTTCTTTCTGTTCAATAAACCGTAACGTTTTACTATATTCACGCGAGTTCTAACTCCTAAACCGGCAAGGATCCCTAAAATATCCTTACCCTAACCTCTCTGTACCCATTCGTGATACTGATCTCTTCGAAACTGTCGTCTCTCCCTCATGGCTCGTTCTCGTTCTCCTTATTTTCCGTGCGATTGCCCCATTTTTAAGTTAAGTTTCACAGATGCTGCCTCAAAAGTTTTTCTTTGTAAACTAATTTTATGATATAGTTGCATCATTACTTATACCTGAATATTCTAGAAACGCATTTTCGATTTCCTGGAAATATCAGGTTATTTGAATTGTGTAGTTCTAGGAATGTGAATTCTAGGAAGACCTTGAAATTTTCATATAAACTTTCAAACAAGGAATCACCGATCGCAAAAAATAAAAAATGGACGAAATTTGGTACTCAAAATATTACACTTTTAAATAAAAATTTTTGAGAAACGTTACTCTTACGATCGGAGAGAAAACTAAAATTTTAATAACGATTTTAATCAACAACTTCAAAAAAGAGATGAAGAAACAGCGAGGGAGACAAAAAGTATAGAGTGCATTGGGATGACTTGGAATCTGCCTTTGAGGGAAGAATTAAGACTGGAGTGATTGCAAGCACTTGGACCATTTTTTGGAAGATTCCAAAAAATTGATCTCTGCGAGAGTAAAAGACGAACTTCGAAAGGATGGAAATTTGAAAGTAAACGTTGTTTTGTCTTGTAAAAAGAAACTAAAGTTCTTCAACACTAAAAACGAAGTTATACTGCCGTCTACGGACATCAGTGATTGGTTTAATAGAAATGTGAAGGAAAAGTTACTAGCTAGAGTTAAAGACTTGCAAGAAAGGGAATCAGGCTGGTCATTCGTAGAAATTATAAACTTGGCAGTGAACATCAACAAATACATACGATACATGGTGGCCTATCTACCTTTATCGCATCACCGAAAGATGTGCAAAGTAAGAAAGCAGTCATGAACATTAGAGACAACGATCTGTACTGTTTTCTCTGGTCGGTTACGGCAGTTCTTCATCCAGGAAAAGATCATGTAGACAAGATTCATTCATATCCACATTTCAGCTCAGTGCTATGGTATGAAGGATTAAATTTTTCCATTGGCTTAAAGGACATTTCGAAATTCGAGAAGATGAATGATTTGGTAAATAACGTTTACGGTATAGAGTCTGATAGTGGTAGTGAGATAGTACCAATTTATCCAAGTCAGCAAACATTAAACAAGGAAGCGATTCATTTACTCGTGTTGGAAACAAAAATTTATTCGAATGACGTGGATAAGGAAAACGGTAGTATTTATCACTTTACTTGGATTCGAAATCTATCCCGTTTACTGATTTCACAAATTTCAAAGCATCATGGTTGTACCAGACTGTGTGATAGATGTCCATGTCACTTTAGATTAGAAAGCTCTTTCGAAAAACATAGACTCGATTGTAAAAATATAAATAAATGCAGATTCGTATTACTGAATGAAAAAGATAAAATTATGAAATTTAAAAATTATAAGTATAATGAACCTGTTCCGTTTGTCGTTTAGGCTGAAAGCGAGTGTATGTTAGAGCCAATTGCGGAGAAGTCTAATTCGTTAAACACAACTCTCTATCAAAGACATGTTCCACACAGTATAGCGTACTATTTACAATGTAACTTTAACGACTCTATCTCTAAATTTGAAGCTTATCGTGGAAATGATTGCGTGCAATGGTTTATGAATCAATTAAAGGAATTAGCTCAATTTATAGAATTTTACCTAAAACATACCGTACCAATGGAATCTCTAAATTTCAAACAAAGAAATGAATTTTACGCGGCCAAGATTTGTCATATTTGTGAAGAACCGGTTACATTTCAGGATGCCAAGCATCGTGATCATTGCCATTTGACAGGCAAACATCGCAGTGCTGCACATCGGGGGTGTAATTTAAAACACAATGAGTAACTTTAATATTCGAACACTATGAGATTTTTACTATATTACGTTATAACTTTATTTCTAAAAAAAATGATTAAGGATTATGATGACGTATACGCTTAATAAATAATAGCCTACATTTTATTTACATAACTTACAATAGTTGTTCAATAATACGGTTTAAATAAAACATTGTCCGATTTTCACGTTACTATTCGGACACTTTACAATGTAGCGCTTTTCCAATATTCAAGCCGAATTACGCCGAGTTAGAGGACAATGTTTGTTTACAAATCTAGTCAAGCGTTCTAGTTTAAGCCTTATTTCATTAGTTATTTGTCGATCATCATGCAATACACTTGTACAATGCCTCGCAAAGCGAACACGAGTTTTGATATACGGCAACTTTTAATATTTCATAATGCCAAAGGAAAATCGTACAGAGAAATTGCTGCTCTGCTTAACATAAGCAAGAGCTCAGTGGGAGATATAGTCAAGCGTTTCAAATGTGAGAATCGTATAGATTCTATACCCCAAAAAAGCCAACCGAAGAAATTAGACGTTCGCGATGAGAGAAAATTGCTAAGAAAAATAAAGAAGGATCCTACGCTCAGTGCACCAAAATTAACATCAAAGCTCTTAAACGGGACTGGAAAAAACGTGCATCCTCTAACGATCCGCAGAGTCTTAAAAAATAGCCGCTACAATAGAAGAGTGGCTAGAAAGAAACCGTACGTAAGTGAAAAGAATCGAAAGAAGAGGCTGAATTATGCCAAAGAATTCATTTTAAAGGATGATACATGGTGGAATGATGTCATCTTTACTGACGAAAGTAAATTTAATATTTTTGGGTCAGATGGACGAAGAATGGTGTCGCGGAAAAAAAAACGAAAAGTTTAAATTTAAAAATCTTCGGCCGAGCGTAAAGCACGGAGGTGGCAGTGTAATGGTCTGGGGCTGTATTTCGACTTTCGGCCCGGGCGAATTAGTTTTCATCCAAAAGATTATGGACAAAAATTTCTACATGACCATATTGGAAAACAATTTACATAGAAGTGCTACAAAAATGGGGATTTTAAATAGGTTCAAGTTCTATCAGTTCTATCTTAATGACCCGAAACATAAGGCATGCATTGTGCAGGAATATTTGCTGTACAATTCCCCAAAAGTTTTGCAACCACCACCTCAATCACCTGGCCTTAACTTCATTGAAAATGTGTGGGATAAACTAAAGCGCCGAATTCGAAAAACAACAATATCTTCCAGAGAAATGTTTAAAAAAATCGTTTAAAAGAAGAATGGAACAGTTTGAGTACTAAATATTAAAAAAGAATTATTAATAATATGCTGCAGCGTTTGCAAGAAGTGATAAAACAGGATGGCTACTCAACAGAACATTAAAACAGGTATTGTAACAAAAACCAGCCGAAAAATAAGTATGTAGTTTCTGGAAGTGTCCGAATATTAAAGTAACGTGAAAATCGGACACTGTTTTATTTAAACCGTATTATTCATCAACTGTTGCAAGTTATGTAAATAAAATTTACGCTATTGTTTATTAAGCGCATACGTCATCATAATCCTTAATCATTTTTTTTGTTTGTTAGAAATGAAGTTATGACGTAATTGAGTAAAAATCTCATAGTGTCCGAATATTAAAGTTACTCATTGTATAAGAATACACATACCGTCCCTGTCGTATTTCATAACTTGTCTGGTTATGATTCAAGCTTCTTGATTAGAGCTCTAACTACATCCTTGAAAAGTGAATCTTTTACCAGCAAACAAAGGGAGATACAAGTTTTTCACGAAGAGCGTCAATGATATGAATGTAAATTATCGATTCATCGATTCGTTTAGATTTATGCCGAGTAGTATTGAAAAATTAGCATCATATTTGAAAGATGATGAAAAACATTGTAATAATGGAGAGGAATTTAATTTATTGACTAGAAAAGGTGTTTTTCCCTACGAATATATTGATAATTTGGAAAAACTCAAAGAGGATAAATTACCCGTAAAAAAGAATTTTATTCAAAATTAAATAACGGAAGAATTTCAGAAGCAGATTATGATCATGCTTGTAATGTTTGGCAAACTTTTTACATCAAAACATTAGGTGCATATTCTGATTTGTATCTGAAAACCGATGTTCTTCTTCTAACCGATATCTTTGACAATTTTAGACGCATCTGTTACGTCATGTACAAGTTAGATCCTCTACACTATTACACTGCACCGGGCCTTGCTTTCAACGCTATGCTCAAGTGTACGGGTGTTGAACTTGAGCTGCTGACTGATGTAGAGATATTGTTGATTTTTGAGAGAGGTATCCGAAGTGGCATAGCACAATGCTCCGACAGATACCCCAGAGCTAACAATAGGTACATGGGAGCAGATTTCAATCCAAGCAAAGAAGAGTCGTATCTTATGTACTATGACGTCAATAATTTTACGGCGCAGCTATGAGTCAATCTTTACCAGGAAGTTCATTCAAATAGGAAGAAAATTTTGAGCAATCGGATATTTGCAATATTCCCGATGACTGTCTTACGGGTTGCATATTCGAACTTGGTTTGAAGTATCCGATCGCGCTTCAAGAACTTGATCAAGATTTGCCACTCTGCCCACGGCAATACACTCCTCCAGGGTCTAGCAGTTCAAAATTGATAACTTCGCTTCTTCCGAGACATAGATACATCATTCATTTTAAGAATTCTAAGTTTGGGTATGAAAGTAAGGAATTCATCGTGTTCTAAAATTTAAACAGGCACCATGGCTCAAAAAGTATATAGATTTAAACACCAAAATGAGAAAAAAAATCGAATAATGACTTTGAAAAAAAAAACTTTTATAAACTTATGAGCAATTCGGTGTTCGGTAAAACAATGAAAAATGTAAAAAAAACAAAAGGACGTTAGACTCATTACTAATGTAAGTGGGATGGAGCGCATGGAGCAAAGGCTCTAATTCCAAAACCAAATTTTCATAGTTGCACGGTATTTAACAAAGATATGATCATAGTGAAATTAAATGGAACAAAAATTAAATTCAATAAACTGATATACGCATGGTTTTCCATTCTGGACATTTCTAAAACATACTGTGACGAAAACTCGAAAGACGATAATAACTATTCGATACGAAGTTACTTTATAAAAATGAGGTAAACTATACCGGAACTATCGCGAAAGAAGAATACCCGAGCCGTTCGAAGCTAACAGCTGATTTTTCGTCCACAAATAATGATCTCCGTTCCCCCCGGAATACGAAACCGAAAAAGACCGATTGGGCGCCAGACGCACCTTTGCGTCACGAAACCGAAATCTACGAAATAATTCCAGAAGGGGCAGAGAGTGTGCTACCGACTAACATAGACTATACGAGGTGGTAGAGGGGCAGGGATCACCTAGATGTTGGTTAGGGAGTTGATTAGGAGAATGAGAACCTCGGAATTGAAAGCAATAACAGGTGTCCTTTTATTTAGGACAATTTAGAAACCCAACAATTAACAAAGTCTAAATTTCAGAATAAAGCCAAGAAATAATATCGATAATAATTTAGATGCGCGAAATTAAATATAAAATAATTTCTTTTCGGAAATTACAATTATCGGTACGTGAGCTCCCGTGAAGCGGGACAACACGTGGCGATACGTGAAGTTTCGAGAAGCGAAACAAACACATTACAATACACGCGTCCTCGAGAAGCGAGCACTTGCGGATTCCTTCTGTTAGGTCTCCAGGGTCACGAGACTTTTGCGCTAAGAAAATATTACAGGATCAAGAAATATTAGTTCACAAAAGAAATATAGACGATACACGGAGTCTTTTCCACGTTAGCGATACAGAAATTATCCATAGGCGGAGGCCTTGGAAAAAACGCGAAATTCGAACAACGATAAGAAAGATAGCTGGATGTAAAAGATTTTGTGATTCGTTACAAGATTCTTACCGGTATTAGTGAAACTACGGAAGATACAAAATTCGCACCCGACCACGGTGGTAACTCAGAATAGAATAATCTAGACGCACAGTTCACCTTAGGGCTAGGACTCACGTCCCAACTAACAATCAAAGTAGTGCCCTCAAATAGCCAATAAGATCTTCCGGAGGATTTACAATATTTGTATTCATACGCCTCTACAAAAGTCATGCCGTTGGGACTATTTCTCTAATAAGAAAACACGAAATACACTTGAGTGACATCTGTGGCTCAATCGCCTTACCCCTACGAGACGGACTGCGATAATATTCGGTAGGTGTCGGAATCTTCCACTGAGCAACGATACACGATACTCGGAAGGGCGGCGTAAAGTAAAAGTTCCGATCACAGACCAAACGCAACACTTCGACATCCTGGTCCTAAGCTCGCTAGCCACGCGGAACACTGTCACAATCTCGTTGCCGTAGCTCGGGGTGTCCAGTGGACTCTGGCGGCAATGAGATTCCGGTCCTGTCCTTGACGATATTGGCTGGGATCCTAATGTCTTCGGTAGGTCTGGTCGTTTCTGCCTCCTGCGGCAAGCCAGTTACGGTACCTCCACTCAGGGGCCCGCTGATCCTCCAGCACGAGGAGCCTCGCGGAACTCGAGACTTCCTTATCTTCGGTACTAGTCCAAATACTAGAGACTGTCGATATCGGCGATTATGGGTGACCCTCCGTACTCTTTTTCGGGCAGGATCCACTATAGAGTGGAGTTGTCAGATCGGCACGGCAGCTCTCCACGTTACTCGGCATATGCTCTGCTTGTCCTCCTTTGGTGATTTCCAGTTGTTCGGATGGCTCGGTACCGGTGGTGTGGTCGTGACGTATGAAATATTTTTACAATTTGATATTAGACTAATGTCCCAAAATTAGCCTATGACCCTGGAATTCCTGGCCGGTTGCATGAAAGTTATGGAAAAAGGGACGTAAATGCGTCTCGAAATAGAAAAACGGGAGTTAGCAATACTGGTCTTTTTGTGACGTAAAAATAACGTCACAGTACATATACGATTTTCACTACAACTATGTATATCAAAAAGTGATAAAGCTAAATTGATGTATACCGATATCGATAGTCTTATATATTACTTTAATATTCCAAATATATATGAGTATTTTAAACATAACTTACAATTAGATAAATTCGATACTTCAGGGTATTCTCCAAATAATATTTATAATATACCACTGGCAAATAAAAAAGTATTGGGATTAATGAAGGATGAAAATAATGGGAAAATTATGGTTGAATTTGTAGGATTGCGAGCAAAATTATACTCTTTCAAAATTGTAGGAGAAACCAAAAATAAAAAGCGTGCAAAAGGAGATAGAGAATCTACATTGAAAACAATTATCTTCGATGATTATATTCAGTGTTCTTTACATCAAAATTTAATAAAATATCAAAATTTAATTCAAAGTAAAAACCATAATGTTTATACCGTACTCCTAAAAAGGGTAGCACTGAGCTGGAATGATAACAAGAGATTATTGTTCCGGGTACAGCTGATACACTGCCATGGGGTTATACAATGTAAAGTGTATATTATATATATTGTAACAAAAATGTTATTATGAACTCTTCCCCGCTACCTGGCTGGAGATTCCCACCGGCTTTGAGCATTGCGATTGCGTATACTTGTGCATTAATATCGTTCATTGCGTTTGTTTAGTATTCTAGGCCTATTGTATTTCCCTCCAACCTTCCCTCCCTGCTCCCCACCCCGCAGCGCACTGGCTCGAGGACATCATCGAGGACAACACCGTGGACCATCTACGAAGACCCACAACCACCCACCAAGGGAAAGATTGAGAGAATGGCTACGTTGTCGAGGCAGCGGAAGGCAGGGAAGGCATGGGCAGGAGATCAGCTGATCGAGATTCATATGGGAATGATGTCCGTCCAGCCAGCCACCCCGCCACGTGTATGCAGCGCCGGTGCAGTCCCGTCACGCGATAATCAAGAGGCCCATGTGGCAGGGGAGGAGCCCTCTCCATCCAGCCCCGAAGACTTGCCCGAGAGGGTCGTGTTTTGACACGCCTGGAGGCCGCCATCTTGTTCGGCGCATGACAACCAGCTGGCGCGGTGGCAAAGCCAGCGCCATGCCACCCGCTACGAGGCCCCGGAAGGCCCTCCAAAGGAATCCAGCAATGCCCTACAATGCCGGAATTGCCGACCAATGCCATAGCGCGTAGCCCTCTCAAACCAGCGGATCCAGCGAATCACCGAGGCCCTGGAGGCCTACGAAGATCGAAACCGGCGAAGGGATCGCCATTTCGAGTCAGGCTTGCGATTTTAGGTGTGCGATAGCGTTTCTCTGAGTGCAAAAAAAAACGAAATTGTGAGTGGCGTGCGAAAGTACCGTGTTCCTTGTGTGAGATTATTTCTAATCCGTGTCTTGAGTGAGTACTCTTGTGTAAACGAGTTTTTCCTTTTCCCACTTCCCTACCCCCTTTTTCTATTCGCCTTTAAGTATTTCGTAGGTCCCTTCAGGACAGTAGCGTACCGGCTCACTTGGTCCGGCGTTTTGCGTTTTTCTCGTGTATTTCAGACGGGCCTTCCCCCCACCAGCTCGAGGCCCGTAGTGTATTGCGTGCGCCCTAGTTCTAGTATTTTACGCCCTTTTTGGGAACTCCTCCGTGCCTTTTCCGTGCCCGTCCTTTCGAGTCCCAAACCCGAGGTATTTGTAAGTAGCCATATTGCGTTCGGGAACCTTCCTGCTGACACCCCTCATCTCTTCTCCCGCTACCTGTGCAAATTTGATTATAGTAAATGTTCGAGGACCTTCGTAGGTCATTCGACGGCGCTACGCCGTAGAAGTAGTTGGCGCCCAGTTATTGTTTTCGAGATCTCCAGTGCCGGTCAGCCCTCCTTGCCCCTGCCTTCACCCTTGCCCATTGCCTGTCCATCCTCCCCCCTGTCCCCGCTTTTAATTATTAATTTAATTATTAATTAATTAACACAATGGCGATCAAAGAGTCTTAATTAGTTTTTCTCGATTTATTTTAACTTACAGGATATATCAATATTCTATAGACGTGCTAGCTGAGACTCTATCCCACGTTGTAGCTGAGATTTCAACGATTAAACCGCGCTCTTAAACATCCAAAAATGAGTATGTTAAGGGGTTAAATTTTTCATTCGAAAAAAAAACCTACATTTTGAGAGTTGCGCTTAGGGTACTCGGGTGACTACTACCCTACCACGCGCGCCAAGCGATTGTCACCCGAAGAGCCCAAGCGCAACTCGCAAA
>JARQSV010000647.1:25148-39145 GCA_030142285.1 Calameuta idolon
CTGTCCCTTCTGGAATTATTTCGTAGATTTCGGTTTCGTGACGCAAAGGTGCGTCTGGCGCCCAATCGGTATTTTTCGTTTTCGTATTCCGGGGGGAACGGAGATCATAATTTGTAGACGAAAAATTAGCTGTTAGCTACGAACGGCTCGGGTATTCTTTCGCGATAGTTCCGTGATGCCCTGTCTCGTTTTCGGATAAGTAACTTAATATAGTTATCGTTTAAGGTAACTTCTATCTTATATATATCTATTTTTTTTCGTCACAATGTATATTCGTTTTTTGCTGATGCTCTTAGGTATGGTTAGGTCCTTAGGGATGCAATCAACTAAGCTGCTAGGTAAGTGACACGGGCAGTACACTGCGTAACGTGCTGATTGTAAGTCTGCAATTCTATTGATTGTTGGCTGTCATTCTGTTTCGGAAATGCTAACCGATGCCATACGTAACAATGACAAATATTTTGAGTACTAAAGAATACACTTAAGTTCTTACCAAGTCAACTTTTTGTAAAAATATCAACTATCTGCTCATTAGATTCGCGTATCATTTTGTCTATAATTATTAAGTACGGGGTGTTCGTCGGTAAAGTCTGAGCAGGATGATAACCTCTCTTGAAACTCAACGCTCTCCAGCTCCTTCCAATGAGAGGCTGTGATTTGGAATACTATCAGATAGTTTTAGAAATTTTAACAACGCTCATATCCTCGATGTAATTTATAACATTTTTAATGTAATAGCTTTTTCCGCGTGAACTAGGTCCGGCCACAATGGCTGACAATAGGTGAACCCAGCAGGGATCTACAATGACTTAACACAATCAGACATACTAGAAAAATGTAAAATATTTTGAAGTGTTGAGTTTAAATACTAAGAAAGTATTTTTAAGATTTTGTATTGCCACCAATTTCAATAATTGAGTAGAACTGGTGGATAGGGAGTGGAGGATAATGCTCTAGTCTTATAAGAAGCTTCATTGCCCCAGGTACTTCAATCAGTAAAAAACATTATTAGTTATATTACCTGAAGAGGGCCCAAGACCGGGCCGAAACTTTCGCTGGAAACCTGGTCAACAATCCTCACTTCCAAATTATTATTAACATCTCAGATATTATTATTAAAATGCCAGCTCTCAAAGTTCTGAGTGGGATTCTCCAGCTGTTCACGCCACTTTATACCACGAAGAAAAGTGTGATGGCGCTGAACATTGGATATTCTGCTCGAATCCTTAAATGTACGAGCAATCTCAACATTTAGAAAAAAATCTCCACGAAAATGTGTCCAGTGTACCGTGCTTGGTGGTTCAAAACTGCCTGAGAACTAACGATGAAAAAAATAGGCTGTCTTGTAAAAGATCTGCAAGTATTCATCGCTCGCTTTATAGATACTACTATTACTGTTACAAAAAATAAGAATAAAGAATGGTCTACCTGCCCTTTGCAAACTGTAATGTTGTATTGTTTGAATTATGTGGCGACCGCACAATAAAAATAACATCTCATAATAGCTTCTTTAATGAAATTAAAGTCGCGTTTGAATGTGGAAAAATTTCTAATATTACACCTAGTGAAACAGCGATTCTTCTAGAGCCACATTGTACATTTAATTATCTCTGTACAGAATTATTAGTATTAGCAATACATGAATTAGTAAATAGTGCACTCGAACGCATGGATTGTAGTTTTCCTGAGGCGATTGTATGCTTTAAATTAAATAATAGAAAAATTTGTATGAAGAGTAAATAAAAATTGTTAGTGTAACATAAATTATTGACTTTATTCCATTATTCTTATTCTTTTAAATATTTTTAACACCCCAGTCTTCAAATGATCCTGTTTCAAAATGTAGTTTCATTGCGAATAAGAAATGCAAATCAGATATATCAAATGCCCAAGATAAGTTTGTAACTCCTTCATACCATAACCACGCCATCATTTCCTTCTCTTCAGCTCTTCGCGTACCATTTTCTAATATTTTCTACACACATCCCTTTGATTGTATTCAGCATACATATATTGTGACCATGCCCATGTCCTAGGAAGTTCGTCTATGATCTGGGTTCAACAGTTTTTCATCAATTATAATGCCGAATACTAAATTATTTTTACGTCTTAACTGAAAACCGTGTAGAGATAAGCTTACCGTGTGCAAACCTCCGTTCAAAAGTTCGTAACATCGCTACATAACCTTCGTAAATACAGCTGTGATATTATCGGTACTCTTATCACGACCATACTGTCTTTATAATCCTCACACTTGGTAAAATACCCTGCTGACAAATTGCGATACACCACACTCCCCAAACATCTTTTTTTTCAGCTACCAATTTACAACTTCAAAATTTAAAACGAAAAATTTCCAAGGCAAAACTTTTGGGTCCTGGGAATTTGAAACAAAAAATTTCTGCCCCAAAACTTTTGGGTCATTCTCCCTCTCATGCTTAGACCATGCCCAAGTTTCACCATAACGGATCTATTACTACTACTATGTGAACTGTCAATGTGCGCTTATGTGAATCGGTCACGGTGAACTGTAATTTCTGGAGAGGTCACACTGCCGTGTCGGCCACGTGCGCCCAATTTCAGCTAGTGCGTTTGTACTGACTAACTCTGTATGATATAATATAATAATATAAGTAATCACACTACAATGCCTACTTATCAATATGTCATGCATGTTTGGTTACTTCTATTTCATTTATCTCGTAAATTAGACGGTAAATAATTTAAAAACTCTGTACGCACGACTGTTAATTTTTTGCCAAGAGTAAAACTCAGATCCATATCTTGAAAGTGCTTGAGTGATCGAACTACCTTAAATGCACAGAAGAAATGTTGAGTGGGATTGCCACCTTTCCTTTGTTTTTGCTCATTTTTTATATTTGCTGTAAACTAATAAGTCAAGAATGAATCCCTAGTCCAAATTCGGTGCCGATTATTACTATTTATTATTAAGCAGGTTCTTTATAAATGTAAAAGATTGTGAAGTGATTTTTCGATTCACGGTCACAAGGCGGTTCCGACTGCTGGTTCAGATAACGTTCTCGCTTTCCGGCTCCCTTCGGGTCGCCACCCTGTTCAGAAACTACGCTCTCGGGTTGGTTAGTACAGTTATGCTAATGCTCTCGGACGATTTCGTTATGCATACTATCTCCCGTGGGGAGATAGTCTCGACGTAGCGAGTTGCCCGGCGGAGGAGAGTACCTGACGGAGACGTCTTCACGGACCGGCAAAAGCCCGGCTGAGATACCGGCGCCCCGCTGGAGATGGGCAAAGGGCTGTAAAGCGGGCGGAGGATAAGGTTTTGATACGGTTAAGGGCGGGGGAGGAACCTCCTGCCCGAGTTAAGTGTGTGGTGCCCACCTGATGCCCTGGGGAAGCGGCCGTGAAGGATCTCCAAGATTACGTATCGATTCGTTCAAGAACGCTCTGGATTTTAATTAAAAGGGGCGTTATCGGCTATAACGATCTTGATCAATTAGAATGATTAGTTCTCGAATTTCACTATTGTTAAAGCAGTCTGTCTTGGGGTACCGACTGAGGTGTCACGAGCTGGCTCGTGTTCCAATGCTACCTGTTGATAGTTTTTCTAGCTGTGTTTCGATACGGTATAGAAAGTTCTCACCTGTGTAGTAGCTCTTGCGCTGCTCTCGCGATATCCAGGAAATTTTATAGATTTTTTGTGCGTGCCCTAATGCAGTGTCCACCCGAGTGTCCTCTGGATACGGTTCTCGGTCTTCACGGATTAGCTGCATCAGCTCCGGTGAGGACTACCAAATTATTAATTGGCGAAGGGATTTCGGTTTTATAGTTCCGATTCATTCTGTAACGTTCTCGATCCGTTGCTCCCTGTATTCCGCACTATTTTCCTAACTCTTACTCCGACCCTCTCTACTTCAGCCTAGCAGCATGAGCGGTCGTGCATTTCCGTAAGCGTCCGCTCCCGTTCGTGCATCCACTTGCGTTTGCTGATGTTAAGTAACCTCAAAGATCAGCACTTACGGTTTCGTTTCTCGATTTTACGCGTCCCCAAAAATCTACAGGTTCCGTTAAGTTTTCGCATTTTCTGATAGGTTCCGTCAGAGCTTTCGTTTTGGCGGAGTTAGGCCTGTTACACCCCAATTCCTAGGTCGTACCGGCTTGTCAGTTCCCGTTTATGAAAGAATTGGCTGCCGCCCGCTTGGCTTGCGGATGCATGAGCGAAGGGCGGATAACTGAAGATAACGTAGGTTAATTCTCGGATTTTTTCCTTATCGGTGTCGCGTTAAAAAAAAATCGTTACAAGATGTAACATGTGTTTGGAAATCATACATACTATTCTTTGATATCTTAAAATTAGAATACATGAGCCCGTATTCAGAACTCGCTCTTAAGGTTACTAACAGAGTCACTATTAGTTAAAAGTGTTAGTGACCGTATTCAGAACTCGCTTTTAAGCCGCTTTTAGCTAAAGATGCGTTAACAGGGAGCAGCGTGTTGCAACATGTACTTTCAACCACGTTCGGAATTATTCGGGAAGCATATTCGATTATGCCCGGCAGTATTCGGTAGTATTCAGAAAGCGCAAAACTTCATATTTGGTGGAAACTGCAGCCATATTTGAAATTTGAAATTCAAGAATTCCCTTTCTTGAAGGCAAGCTATTAATATTCAATTAATATGTTAAAATTGTTATAAGAAAGGCATGACATGAAAATAAAAAGAGGATTTCACCCTTGAAGAAAAACTATTAGTCGTAAAATTTATAAGCAATAATCGTGATATTCTTGAGACTAAAGCAAATAAAGCTAGATTGCAATAGAGTAGAAGAAACAAATGACTGAAACTAACAGAGAAAATGGCAGCGACTGAAATTGAGAGGGAATGGAAAGATATAAGAGATGCATAGCAGCGTTGGAAACTTGCAGCAAAGACCATTTTTTGCTATTGCGTACGAAACGGGTCACGTCTCTTTCGTAAAACTTGCGGATTTCTTACGCTCATTTCATTAAACCTCGACAATAGCCTCCATCTCTTCCACCATATTTGAGCGACCTGTCACTTTAAACATGCCCCTACCCTGAGCAGGTCGCTTTTAGTCCCAAGATGGCGCCTAACAACACACGTTTAAATGCTTAAAAGCGGTTCTGAATAAGCTTTTTCGCTAATAGCCGTTAATGAATTTAAGAGTGACCATAAAAGCGATTCTGAATACGATCATATTTAAGCACTAATAGCGAGTTCTGAATACGGACTATGGTCTTTAAGTTTTTCAGAACTGTTGTTTACACTGTTTTTAAAGAAATGGAGTTCATAATTGAGGTTTTTATACAAAAGTTATTTTGTTAGGTATGACGACAAAAGTGGTTTTCATGAGTAAATAAATAGCTAAAAATGTTACATCTCAACAAATTCATGGTATTTTATATATTGAAGACGTCTTATGCAAAAAGAATCGATGATTTTGTTGGCATGGAATAGTTGTGACAACCAAAATTGTAACCAGATGCGACAGCGTACAAATGCTGTTGCTAAAAGGAGCGTAACTTATGAGCACGGTTTAATCCGCCGGTGGAAAGTCTCCTTCTCGTTCTCCTCGCTTAAGACTGTGACACGAGTCATTTTAAGATGCAGATAAGGTGGCTTGGAGAGTGCAGAAATCACATGCGCAGTAATGCCTACTTACTGTTGTGAATCACAATATGTATTCGGTAACACGCCTACAGGCCATTCTGCAATGCAACAGAACACGGAACATGGAACACGTAACACGGCGCGGTACTCAATTGTATTTTTGCAAAATTCCATTGGATCCTCCAATTGAGAAGGAGAAAATTGTTTTTAAAACCGAGCGTTTACTAAATATCTACGATTTTGGCTACATCTCATATGTACATAGTAATGATATGGAAGACGGTCTTCGTAGTTTACGAATCACGGAACGGAGCATGTCCGGACTCTCCCGTTCCGTGCACCGTAACAGCTTTTCTCGTATCACTTGTCCTTCTTCTTAGCAACATTTTTAAAGTCACGATGACTTTTATCGTAGAGAAATTTGATTTCTCTAACGATATTCATAATAACCTCGTCTAGAGAGTTCACTATATTGACAGGTAATGACATTTCACGTATGAAAATATTGGCGGGGCAATTTTTTTTCACGTAAGCTGTAAAGCCCTTGAAGCGACGGAATGGTTAAGGGGGTATTCTGGTCTAGAGGCATACATTTTGGGCGTTTTGTCAAGCTTGATAAAAATGAAATAATAAATATTTTTATTATTCATTTTTTTTTACAAGGTATTTATTGATATTCTAAGAATATATTTTAAAAAATTTTCGAAAATAAATAATTAAAATTAAAGAGTTATAAGCTTGTAAAGTCGGGGGTAAAAAAAAGTGGGTGTTCCGGTTGACACGATTCCAGCTCTTCGGGCCATCTGAAACAAAATTCAAAAAAAGATTCTTAATTAGTAAGGATGTCGTTATAGTTTCTACCTCAGAAAAAACAAAACGAGAAAAACATTGTGGGAAAATGGTGGCTGTCTTAAAAAAACGCGTTTTTCGATTTTTTATCATATTTAATTTTAAAAAATAGTACAATAAATAATTTTCATACAAACCTGGTAGGGGCAATAGAAGTTTATATGAGCTAATAATTATGAAAGTGGTCTAAGTCAAAATTAAAAAAAATGAGTTTATCAGTTATTTTACACCATATTATTTTAAACTAAATTACTTCAATGTAATCTCGAAACAAGAAATATTTGACTTACAATTAGACCACTTTCATGATTATGAGCACATATATTGAAGCTTGGTACCAAATTTGAAGTAAATTGGTTAAATAAACCTTGAGATATCATGTCAACCATATTGAAAATCATGAACCATCTTTTGAGAATATATTCTTAAAGGCCTAAGCTTTAAGAATATGCGAAGAAATTGATTTTTTCAAAATTCTAGACTAGAATACCCCCTTAAGCTGCGACGTGGCACATTCTATCCGCTAAATATTATGGAAACAGAGACACATTGCCGATATCGTGGCAAAAGATAAAAAACAATCTTTTGGTTGTTGTGTCTCTTAAAAATTCCACAAATAAGATATATAAGGTGGACAGTCTTTCGGCTTGTTAGACATGGTAGTAGAGAACGAGTGAAATGTTACTACGGTAACTTACAATTAGTCAAAGTACTAACCTCGCCCTCGAGACCTTCGTACTCACCACTTTGTCAGTATTGATTTTAATAGTGTAATCCAGCCTAATTACTTTGTTTCTTTTTAATAAATCTTTTACTTGTTTTCGAAAGTTCAGTTCTAACTTTTTACTCGGGCAACGAATCCCTAAGTATCCGACTCTCGAATATGCCTTCCGATAGTCAAAACCCGTAAATCTAACATTTGGACTTACAACATTACTGTTATTATTTCTATAGAGAATATGCTTATCGATATAAGTCAAATTATGTTTTGGCGAAATGGGTATTTTCTAGCCCCTTATGCGAAGGCAGCATCATCGTGGTCATTTGACGTCTTAATAATATTTGCATATAACCTTTCTCATCGCACTGTGATGCTGTCCACTCTTCTGAGCTTTATTCACAAAGCCTTAGTTTAAAATAGAGAAACATTATATTATTATTTACATACTTGTTAAAAATATATATTACATTCATTTATAACATATGTAACTTTTTTTTTGCAGACATACAACAAATTCCATTGAGAACGCTCTGATATTCATCAATTCGCATTACATAAATACAATCTTACAATTTTCATTAACAATGACGCCAATTTATTATTTACTGTGCTGCTATAAAGCTTTGGCTTTAAATTTATGGCTTAAGCAGTGGATGCCTCGGTTGACAGAAGAAATAAATGCATCATTAGGAAAATGTATGACCATGAGCGGCGTACATTGTATTGAAAATAACATAAAAGAGGCGATTAACGCCATAGATTTAACAAATGCAGAGTTTTATCATGAAGTGAAACAATATCACTTAATACTTGATACTTGGTAAGTATATCATACTATTTATAATCGATTTTCTTAATATTATGTAGCTGTTACTTATATTTAATGTGTTTCTACAATGCGGAACAGTTAATTCTTACACATGAATGGGCTGATTTTAAAGACACTGGCTTCATTTTCATCAAAATGTATATAGGACCTCTCACTTTTTAAGGGGCCGGAATACTTGGGTGCGAAGTTCCCCGCTCCAACCTCGTTCGTGTGACAACTCATCCATACAAATAGCTTGTTGCACTCCTCGTTCATACGCATACTAAACCCTGATGTAATCAACACTATAGTCAAGCAAATTTAGCTTCGGAGTCAATTGTGGTAAAATAGTAGCAACTAAATACACGCTTTACGAAAAATATTAGGGTAAACAGGTTTACCGTAAATCATATCCGCTAAAACCGTGCGGCCGTATCTTATGCAAAAAACCAAATCCAAAAACTGATTGACACCATTTTTTAAATCAACAGCTCATATCATTAAATCAAGAGCATTTTACAGTCTTAAATGGAACTTTATTCGAGTATGTATTATATTTTTTTATTTACTGAGACAAATCAGAAAGTGAAAAAAGTTGTTTTATGGAAATCGCTTGGGGGTCCGAAAACGGTGTTATTAACTTTCGTCTTTGTGTGTCATCCTACGCATATGCTTTTTTGCAATGGTAGATATTATCGTAACATAAGTCATAAGTCTCACTTTTTCATACAGAAGAACTACTCGAACATTGTAACTTGGCGTTACAGAGTTGGAGGGGAGATCACCTAGGAATGACCGAAAGATAAATAAATAGGACTTATCAAATCGGACAGTCGGTTCGGTGGCACACTAGTAAGTGTCTGACTTGGTAGTCCGAATGTATCGGGTTCGATTCCCGACCTAACTTTTAATTTTTCGGAAATTCCTAGCCTTTTAGCGCTCCCTGGCGACCCTCTGTGGATAAATTAATTATAGTCGGGCGAGTCGGGCATCCCGTTATAACATACATATAATACTGGATGTCTTTCTTTTACAACACACTTCGATACACTTTGTTAGACTAGTTTCCTCTGTAATATGCTTTGGATCTGATTTATGATGTCTCAGCTTGATCCTCTTTGCCTCTTGTCTCATTACAAAATGTGTTGGGGAAAGAAATACAGCCAGTGCGGGTCCATGGTGCCGTCCACCGCGCACTCTCTCTATCTATATATGTCATGGCAAATTACTACAGGCAATACACTTCGCCGGCTTCTCTGTCTTCATGCGCAGATGGTTTGTGTCCTACCTCTATGGTCAGACCCAAGTTACCCGTAATTTGGATGCACGTACGTCATCTTTCGTACCGGTCACGTCCGGTGTTCCGCAGGAATCTATCCCTGGTAAGCTGTATGCTTTATGCTGATGACCTGCAAATATACGCGCATAGTAGGCTTGACGACCTCTTCAATACCCTCGCACGCGTGCAGTATGATATTGATGCTATCTCTAACTGAGCCCACTCAAACTGTCTCGCCTTGAATCTTGCGAAGATCAATTGTATGATCCTCGGTTGCTCCAGATACGTTAATCTCATTGATTTCGACTCTCTACCGCGACTGCGCGTAAACAATACGTCAATTCCCTTCATTTCCTCGGCTGTAAACTTAGGGGTGACTGTTGACAGTGTTCTGTCCCGGAACGCGCATGCCCTCAGTGTGTGTAAGCGCATCAGCAGAGTTCTATACGTGCTAAAACCTAACCGCACTGCGCTTTCCGCCGACCTCAGGAAACTACTGGTCTCCGCGCTTATTCTTCCGTTTATTGACTACTGCTGTATCGTTTAGGGGGGCGCGACCGATTCAGTTCTAAAGAAAATCCAGGTTGTATTGAATTCCTGCGTCCGATTTATTTTCGGCGTCAGGCTCGATCAGCACATTTCGCCGTATTTTCAGCAACTTGGATGGCTCAATTTTAAACTGCGCCGACTTTTCTACCTCGCTGTTCTTGCCTTTAAGATACTCAGAACGGGCACTCCTTCATATCTCACACGATCTGCCGTTACCGTTTTGAGTACCGGTCACTGCACCCCGAGGAGGGCGGGTGATCTCGTTGTTCCCGCTCATCGCACTGTTTTCTATCGACATTCCTTCCATGTCTCTACTGCTCTCTCGTGGAACTCCCTCCCACCTCACATTCGGGACACTGACTCGCTTCCTATCTTTAAGAATCGTCTGCGTCGCCACCGGGCCATGGTCTAGACCCCGTACCCCGGACTTCATTTTCAAATTTGATTTGTTCGACAATTCGGAAGGATGGAAGGACCCGAGGATTCCCGATTTTATTCGATTTCAGGAATCTCATCCAAGGCCCGCCGATCTTCGTCTTCTTCTCTTCCCGCAAACTGTATTGCAGGGACTACCGTTCCAGCGCTCGTGCCTAGGCTGCTCTTGCCCGACGGAACAAAGAGCGAGAGCGTGAGCGAGATTGATTGATAATAGTTTATTAGCCTTCTCGGCTATTAATTTACAGTTACAATATGTTTACAGTACACTAATATTATGTATGATATATTCTCTAAGACTTCTTTGGAATGTACATAACGTTGAATACTGTTTGAGCGATGTTGGTAGCGCATTATAAATTTGTATTCCATTATAAAATACACTTTTCTGCGAACTCTTTGTTTTTCGGAAAGGGATATTTATATAATGTTTCTGCCGCGTCACTCTGGTATTGCCGTTACCAGTTGGCTTCATATTACTACCTAGGTCATCAGGTAACATTCCATTTAGACACTTATATATAAATATACTTGCGTTATAATGGATTCTCTGTTTCACAAACATGAATAGCAATGTCATTAGTATATCCGAGATCCTTGTGTATCTGCTGCATTGTAGTATCACTCGCATCGCTCTATTTTGCGCTTTTTGAAGATTGAGCAATTCAGTACTGCCTGTGCCTAGAAGTAAGGTTGCAGAGTATTCGAAATATGGCGCTATTATACTCTTATAAATCATGCATCTAGTGTATGGTGTTAGGTATGATCCTATTCTGTTAAGAAAACTCGTCTTCTTTGCAATTTTCTTTCGTATATACTCTATATGCTCCTTGAGATGTAGTTTTTCGTCTCTCATAACGCCTAGATATTTCATAACTTCAACCCTTTCTTTGCCTTCCCCCCCCCCCCCCCCTGGACATACTAAGTTCATATCCCTACCTCTTCTCTTTTGTAATCCTCTTACCACCATATATTTTGTCTTGTCCGTATTTAATTGTAGCTTATTAACGCTCAACCAATGTTCTATCCTTTGAAGTACTTGGTTCATCTTGATTTCTATTTCTTCAGTACTGTAACCTTGCACATATACCATCGTATCATCAGCAAACAGTTTTATGGTGGTATAATCTTCGGCCGCTACGTTTATTATATCATTCATATATATGATATACAGCAACGGGCCTAATACTGATCCCTGTGGTGCCCCATATTTAATTTCCACTTTTGTAGACCATAGATTATTAAATTTAACTCTTTGCTGTCTTCTATATAGATACGTCTCTAGCCATTTAAGTACGTTTCCTCCTATGTGATATTGACGTAACTTATGTAGTAGCTTCTACCGGTCTATTGTCTCAAATGGTCTCTTTAAATCTAAAAACAATGCACCTATTATTTTACCCTTACTAATTGTTATTTTCAAATCATCAATAATACTTTGTATAGCGGTTTTACATGAGTGCCTCTTCCGAAATCCCGACTGATGTTTCGTAATTATGTCATTTATTTCTAGGTATTCTTCTAGCCTGTCCTTTACTGCTATTTCCAGTACTTTTTCGCATATCGGCAACATGTTGATTGGCCTGAAGTCACTACCATTTTTTGGTTTCTGTACTTTTGGTATAGGTACTCTGATAGACGTTTTCCATTCACGTGGACATTGTCCTTCTCTAAATGAGGTATTAATATCATCCATTAAATCATTTTGGATAATTTCCAAAGCTGTTTTTAATATACTACTTGATATTCCTTCTTCCGTTCCCTTTTTTCTTGGTAATTTACTTATAATCTTCTGTATTTCCACTATATCGATGGGTTTGAATTCGTTGAGCCATTGCTCATTGTCATATATTATATTACTATTTGTATCTACTCCCGTTTCTATAGATTTAACTATTTTATCTATGCTATTGACAAAGAACATATTAAATTTATCAGCTACATTTATATTTGACTCGAGTTCTGTTGCATCAAGCTCTAGTTCTGGGTCCAAGACTACTACTTCGTTTGTGTGTAGATTCACTCCCTTCAGGATTTCTTTAAGAGATTTCCACATTTTTGTAAAGTCCCCCTTATTTTCATCTATCATCTTCTCATAATAATCCTTTTTCCTTTTCTTTATTAATTTTACTAATTTATTTCTTTCTGCCTTATATTCTGACCATCTCTCCTCCGTTGCCTGATATCGTGCTTTGATATAGGCCTTATCTCTTGCCGTTGCGAATTTTCTTACCTCCTCACAATACCATTTCTTACCTGCTCATTTACTAGGTATTTTAAATTTCTTCCGAGGTGCAACTTGGTCAAAGGCTTTAATTATATTATTCACTAACTTATTTGTTTTGGCATGTACATCTTCATTTTGCACTTCATTCATTTTTATGATATTGCCTAATACTCTCTGGTATTCTAGCTCAGAATATTTACTAAAGTCCCTCGCTATGAACTCTTTACCTCTCCTTTCTACGCGTGTTTCTGTGAGAGTGACCTGTAACCACGAGTGGTTCGTTATTTTTGGTGTATGTTCGACTTATACCTCCATGTCCATATTGCCAAAGGCTAAATCTATAATTGTCTCACTGTCATATGTAAATCTTGTTGGCTCCTGTACATATTGTTTCATCCCTAATTCTTCCATTATCATTTGCAATTTTCTTGCAAATCCCCTACTACAATACATTCTCCTTTAACCATCATTTCTTCGACTACTGCTTCTATAAATTCAATAAATTCTGTGTCCGACGCACTCGGCGAGTGATAGATAACAGCTATCACACCTTTGTATGCTGGATCCTTTACTTCTATGGCTACGTACCAACAGTTTCCCACTATTTTTTATTTTATACTAACTGAACTTTCACATTATTTCGTGTATGTATTAATACTCCGTCTGTTCTCCTATTTTCAGAGTCACATCTTACTATACTATATCCCGGCACTTTTATTTCAGCCTCCATGATATCTTCTGTTAGCCTCGTCTCCGTCAAGGCCAAAAACATGGGCCTCTTCTTCCTAAGTCCGTGGTCCTCAATTTCGTCCTTATGTATCAACACGCTTTGCGCATTTGTGCACATTAATACTTCTATGCCTTGATTGCTATTCTTCGGCGTGGTGTTCTGTTCTCTTCTTCTCTTCTTGCATCATCCTCTTGAATGTGGGACATTCTATATTGAGTGCATCATGCTCATCGCTTATTGACACATTATACTTTTGTATTTTAAACATACAGTTTACACACCTCTTCTTGGTTTCTTTGCATTCACTACCTTTGTGTTTTCCAGCACAGTGCTGGCACACCTCTTCTCGCTTACAATACTTCGCAATATGGTTATATACCCAATATTTAAAACATCTTTTAACATTTACGAAATCTTGGGCTGGACACTTTTTCCAACCCAGATTCAGTTTCCTTTTCTGGATTATTTCGTTGTATGTTTCCGTATCTACTTCAAGTATCACTGTACCTTCCGTATTTCTTCTACTATTTTGCTCCCCCCTCTTCCAGTTTGTCCTATCTTCTTTATTATTTTCATGTGGGACGCAGTTATGTCATTTTGTGTTTTTATTGTTTCCATCATTTGGCTATCACTCATTTCCATCTCTTCTGCATCTATTCCAATTATTCTTATCTTAGGCTTCCTCTGTTTAGGAGCACTGACATTAAATCTATCCCCTAATCTCTCTTCCATCGTATTCTTTAGATCTTGAATTTCACTTCTTGTACTGCATCCTAATATGACCGCACC
>JARQSV010000648.1:753-11127 GCA_030142285.1 Calameuta idolon
TTAACCCGGTGTCGCCTAAATTCTTAAAGACGCCAGCCCCGAGCACTTACCTACCTCCCATTTCGGACACTCATAAGAAGCGTCCGAAGAAATTGCACTATCGATAAAAGTTACAATATATATATATATATATATACTTGTAGTCGGAGAAGGATATCGGCCGATTTTGGTTCAGAGCTCCTGGTGGCAATAACCCGGTGGGGTTATGCGACAAATCCTCAATTTGTCAGTAGAAAAGAAGAAAGAGGAAAGGAGCGTGCGAGAGGAAAGATATGTTAAGGAGATAGAGAAGGGTACCACGATAATAAGAGATAGCGCTAGGGTGTAGCAAGAGAGGAAGGAAGTATTAAGGAGATAAGTAAGCGGGTGAGCAAGTGCTTTACCACCCAAGACGGGAAGAAAACGTGAATGCCCAATTAATAACAGGATTAATTTGGATCTCCTAATCTTTACGGACATTAATTATTTTACGCACGATTGCGCGCGAGGGAGTAATCATAATAGAGAATTCTCGCGTACCATGCACGTGGACCGTTCCTGTGAATACAAATCTCCTTAATTAAGCCATAGCCGGTGCGTTAGAAGTTGGCGGCTGTGTGGAAAAAATAATAATACACTGAGACTTATATTAAACATATACTATATGTATATACGGACTAGATGGACAGTATAGGACTCGTGTATACTCAAAATCATCGTCAGAGCCAGAAACTGCGCCCAGGTTAAAATTTATATTGGCGCCCACGTGGAGGTCCAGACTACTGCAAAACGAAGGAAAGTTACTTCTAGTTGGGAGATTAGAAGCGTATAATTGGCTTGGCGCCTTCTCGAAGCTCGTTAACGTAGCCTGGAGGTGCGCGGATTAATCGACGTGATGAAATGGAAAACAAAAACGGGGCGCATCGCTCGATACTTCTGGATTTTGCTCTAAGTGTAATTAAATGACGGATGACGAAGTGTGGGGGGAGAGAATCTAGGGTGGAAGTAGAAAAAAAGCACATCCTGGAAGACGAGTAGAAAAAGTAATTGCATCGTCCAACGGATCGTGTTGTCTATTTGACGATTGTTTCGAAGAAGCGCAAAAACATAAATTGACGTTAAACCGGAAACAAAAGTGGGACCCGTGGAAGTCGATAACAAAGAGACCTTTACGTTTTCAATAAATTTCAACTAATGTGGATAACTGAAACTAGTCACCGAGGTCGGGGTGCTTTCCAACTGTGCGAACTGGTAGAAAAAAAAAAGTACGAAAAAGCAACGAATCGTCCCATAAATTCTTATAAATAATCGCTTGTAGTAGTCAAGAGAGGGGGGGCCGGGGGGGATATTTTTCGCAGCTGTGCATGATGCGTATAATAATTCACCGATCGCACAGGTAATGGTGATGCATTACCGCCCATATGTCCCTGCAACTGGACGCATGCACGTATAGTTGCAACGTATTATATATATATATATATATGTATATTAAATTTGTATGTGTATCGCTTCTCACCAAGTTTTCGTTTAACCCTCAACGTAGCCCGAGGGTGCCGACTAGTTTCCTGTGGAGCCGCCCCTGATAAATTGACAATCCTTACCGCGAAAGACTAACAGCTCTGGGCACTCTTGGTATTGCTGGTAGTGACGTCACGCAAAATGGACTCACCTGCAACCAAGAGGAAAAATAATTAGCATGGGAAAACGATCAATGGGAGACTCAATGGTTCCCGCAAGTGAAATCAGCCAGACATCACATTCTGCCTATCTGTTGCGGCATTGGGAGTATAGGGGTAAGACGATAGTTACGAATTTCATGAGACTAGAGTCGAAGATGGAAAAGAATTATATAAACGGATAAGGTTAAACGTGCAACTGAAGAAGCAAAATTACCTGATTCCTAGACGAAATGATTAAGGGTAATAAAAAATATTCACACCATACGTATCTACTACACTGACAGGAACGAGATAAAGTTGTACAATTTTTGCGTCCGACGTGCAAACAGCTTTCCCTCAGCCAGTCTGGCGGTTGGGGGCCATAGAAAATCTACGCCGATTCACAGGCGTCCTGGTCCGTTCCTATATCTACGTATTAGGTAAAAGGTCAGCGTATGCGCTGCTCCTCGTGCACCGAGGCCAGTTCAATTCCGCGTGAAAACGCTTTCAGGGGTTGCTGTACAGCAGTTCCGTATGTGTGCGAAGATCTGAGGATATATAAATGTATACAGAAGCGAGATGACTGAGTCGCGGAGGTCCAGGACCTCTGGCAATCGAGGACGCTCCCGTGAGACACGTGCGCGATTTCGAAGGTGCGTAAGGTGTTTACGTGCGTGGGTATTTGAACCCTCTACTCTGTCATAAACTGCAAGCATAGTGGCGGCGGATCATATAGCTAGTCGAAGGATAAAAAGGGAAGAGGGTCAGGCGAAGGTATCTACCAAAAGAAAATGAAGAAAGGATGTCTGAAGGACCGGTAGGAGGAAGAGGTACGGACTGCAGAGCCGTTACCTAAGATTACACTCTCCCCGTAAAAGTGATGCCGGCTGCCTTGAAGGGTGGAAACGGTGAGACAGACAAAACGTTTTACCTAGAGAATTTTTTTGAGGTGGAAAATACGAGGGGGGTCGGTCGACTTGAAAATTACAAAAATTTTCCTAGGTGCCTACATCTTGCGTAGACAGACTGATTTTTTCCCTGCACGTTATGTCCCGTCTCACGAGACATAACGAGTGTCCAAACATCAACCCCCCGCCCCCCCCAAGCAATAACATTATCAAAATAGTTTCTGTCGAATGAATCGATAATATCACAGTTATACAAATATATACCCCATAAATATTATAGTCTTCATAAATAAATTAAACTTATTACCCTGAATCAATATCTTACCCACCAACCCACACACATCACCTGACCCAATTTTCATCAAATTTCTTACAATTTCGCAGTATATAACACAACGGGATGCAATTTATAGAACTCGTCGGAGTCGCAAAGTGAAGCGAAGCGTCACTATAGTACTGCACCTAAGATCCAGACGCCAATCGAAATATTATAAAGGCACTTGATACATACTTCTTTATATATGCTGTTGTCTAACGTAGCGAGAGTGCGTGACGTGGGTGGCTGGATAGAGCATTTACGAGCGCTATAAATTAAACGGAATACAAGGTAGGTAAATTCGATTTATGGTTGGCAATAAATATTAGCCGGGAGACACGTTTCAATTACTCGCCACGATGAATTTCACTGGAGGCTGACCGACTGCCGCTTTGTCTACTCGCGGGCCGATCAACCACTGACGTACGGTAATTGCCCTGTACAGAGAATAGAAGGGGGTCAGGGAGGGACGAGGTAATAGAAGAAAAGAAAAAAAACCGATTAACTTACTATCGGGGCCATTCTGTCTGTCTCTCTCGATAGGAGGATCTTCCCTGTGAGCTAACCTTGCGTTCAACACCCCGCTGTGAAATTGCGTTCGCAAAGTCACTCACTCGTAGTTTTCCTATTTTATATATATATATATATTTTATATCAACCAATGTATTACTATCATGCAGTATGCTTGTTACGTATTACGTGACTACGCGATCTATCCCCTCCTTGTTAACTCGTGCAGCTTCACTGATGTTTCAGTAAACTAATTGAGTGGATAAGGCACCGAGCATATATAGATGTATATTCAATAGCCGTATAACACACATATAACCTACATACACGAAGCTTCAGTGGTGACGCTTGAAGTCGTCTACTAGTAATATAAGGTGATAGATAATAGTAAGATGTTGCATATGCAGCTGCAACCGCAAATGAAACCGGTCGGTTAACGTGAATCGATTTTAATTTTTTTTAAGCAAAAGACAAGCTTTGCCATCGCAATCGAGAAAAACCTTAATGGATATGTGCGAAATAATTAGTCTCTCAGGGGTGCTCAACTTCATATACAATTGGGTCTACGGTGAATCGTGGGACTGGACTACTGGTTCTGATTGGACTGCAACTACATGCATTTTTGGGTACAGAATCAAGTATGCTACTTCATGCATGTGATTCCTTTTGAGGTAAACTACAAAGCCGCAGGGCCACGCGGGAGAATAAAGATATCAAAGTTGACTCTTCCTAATCTTTTCTCAACATCTAGGCCTTGGCCGACGGAGGATCCAAAGAAACGTATGAATGCATCTTGATTACACGCGGTAGCACTGATAAATAGTCTGAATGGGTACAGCGTTTTCAGCTATGGTCGTACTATGGATTTATGCAGGTAACGGATACGAATTTACTTTGCAATATCCGTTTGCTTTAACAAGACTTAATGCAAATATATGCTTGACGTACTGGATACGTGTTACCAAATATCCATATGTATCTGTTGTACATACACGTATGTATGTAGCTATGACAAGTAACTGCATATATATCTCGGTAACATGCTGAGCGTAAGATCAAACAATTCTGGCAAGGCAGCCATGCACTGTTATATACATAGTCAGTACTTCAGTAGCCAGCAGACGAATAATCAGATTCGAAGACAAATTTGAATACTAAGTAATCGATATGACGAAAAGTATAGCCACTGAAAGAAAAATAAATACTGTTGGGAAAAATTATTAAATATTTTGTCTACTGGCATACTGTACTATATATATGTATATTGGTGGATAATTGTACCGCGATATTGCAGTCGCTGATAATATCTAAGAAAATTGATAGGACAATCGAGAGATTAGCGTTTCATTATCAACGTACAAGATCGGTAATACGAATCACGGTAGCTAAAGCGTGTTTGATGTATACGAATATTTATCAAGTTTCTTCCGATTACTATCTCAAAGTGGCAGCCCTGTTTGTTCTCTGACGCTTGAGAAATGTCGCGCATCTATAATGCTCTATTGAATGAACCATTGGCTTTTGGATACAGCAGAGATACACAGAGTCTCTCAACCTTGAAGATCCTCCCCAAAGAAGACTGTAGTAAATTTTGGGGAAAATTTTTCAAAATCATGCAGATCGGCATAATTGATTTGGATTTATACGGACTCGTCAATTTCTATGTATATGAGTCCCCGTGATAAGAAAAATGCATCCATATTGAATAGCAATAGAATCTACTCGAGAGGAAGCTGCAAAGAGGATTGTTTTTTTCTAATCAGTTTGTAAGCTTACTCGAAATAGGAAAGAATTCAAAGGATTCAAAAACTAGTTTTTTTTTATCGACTACGTCATATATCGATATACAGCACATCTACTAATTATTACATTGATCAGGGTATATACTTTAGACTTGATTGAATGGTAGTTAAAGTTCAAATGCTCGTACGCTGTATTCATTTCGCTTCACGTTCATTATGGTGGTACGGCGCACTCAAAACTATCGGATCGAGTGGATAAAGTTAATTATAGGTATTGACGAGGTATTGATACCAATCGATATAATTCAACGGCGGCCAGCAACGTGCGTCAATGAGAATAAACGCGAAGCTATCTGTCCATCTATTAATACGTCACTCTTGTAATAATCATACGCATCATTAGTATACGTGATTTTACATACCCAAATAATATGAATAATTGCATCGATTCTTACAATTAGTGATCATTATAATATTTTAACAATGCCAAGCTTCGTGATTAGCGCTGAATGGGATAATTATAGTGATAGTTAATCGATTTTGAATAATCGATAATATATGATAAACCGGGGGTAAGAGGGCATCGATCATAGTTTTCTCTTGTGGAGCCGCTTTAAAATTTTAGCAGGTGTATTTATCGAAGATGTGAAATCTTCGAGTTCTTGGTAAAATACGTCAATTAATAATCGAATATTACTACCGGCATCGAAGAAATTAAAAAGCGCCTCATCCGCGTGATATGGCAAGTCCGGCGTTACGAATAATCATAATAAACATGTCCGTTTCTCAAACGACAATAATAAATGTTCACGCCGCGAATACCGTATAGTCGCCCTAAATCACAGAAACGATGTATCAAGCGTCTGGCGTCTCCATCGGGTTCGCGACTGTATGAATGTAATTTTGCGAGCAAATGGGATGCCTGTAAGTTATTCAATGCTGCCGTCAAGATGCTCGACCTACCCCTAACTACCATTAAAGGTAGATATTACTAACAATATACATATAATACACGGTCGTATTACGTATAAGAATACGTGCACGCGCGTGAGTTCAATTTCGCATCGCAAATTCTTCAGCCTCAGAATGTATCACGGAGAGGCGCACGTGTAAAAGCACCTTCAGTTTATAATGCATATAAGAAGCCACGCACGTCGTCAATCATATCTTAAAGCTAAATCGCTGCAAGTAATTACGACCAACGGATATTACGGTCTTTCAAAAAATACCTGCGTACCTTCAGTCATACGTGCACGTACGTGCAGACGTAATGACTACAAGTGGAAGTGAAATGGAAGAAAAATTAGAGTTTTAAAAAGAACGAAAAAGTCATTTTAATAAACGGATACCGCAGTCTCTGATAACACACGTGCGTATCGTGAATCGTACGTGCACATACGTATACGCACATATCGATTGCAGGTGGAACGAAAAACGAAAAAAATCTAAAGATAAAAAAAACACGTCACGGTCAGATCTTGAAAATGTCAACCACGTCCAGATGCTGTTTCTCCATGAGATCCACACTTTAATTGCACGAGACGGTATGGAGCCAATCAATAAAGAGGATCGTGTCAAGGAATCAGAGTTGCCAACAGACTAACGGGCTTGTCCACCCTCCGAGATTCTGAAACAAGTAGGCCTAGAAGAAGACCCAAGTGCCCCTTCTTGCTCATTCAGAGTCCAAGCAAACACGAAGCTAATGAACTGTTAAACGAGCCTACGGTTTAAGGGACTGCCTCTTTTATATAGCTAACACATGGTTAAAGAAGGTAGCAGCAAAAGGTGGATGACTTGGCTAAGAAAGTGAGTGAGTGACTGACTATACATGTAGATGGTTCGCTTACTGAGTGACTGGCGTTGGCAAGAAATACGACTGAAAAACAAGATATTCATTTTAATGAGCTTCGTTATTAAATACAAAATTTTTGCAAAGATTCGAGTCGATCGGATTCGAAGAAGATGAAAAGATCGATCAACTGAAAGTTAAATGAGTTTCTCTTCCGGGGCATGTAAATGTAATTATATGCGATTGCAATTATCCGACGATGTCGTATTATAGCTATATAAATTGCTTGACAATCTCAAGGTAGTTTTGTTATATTCTCCATCTGAACGTATATTCGACGCCTACAAGGTACAGTTGTGCTCTATGTAATGGTAATACGTCGGGATTCTTTTAAAGAAATTTTAATAATTCAAATATAGGTATAGCTATAATAAAAAGTCAATATCTGTTAACGAAATATACCGAGTGTATAGAGTACAGGATTGTTGTAGTAACTGCGTCTGGGTACGTGGAGACTTCTGATACGGAAAATTAACGCGACAGTTTCGCTAACAAGGTAGGTAACACAAGTTGACGAAGAAAGTGGTAGACGGACATCTTTATTCATCGCACAATCCCACCGGTTTTCTCAAAAAATTTTCATAAGGATACCATTCGATTCTCAAGGCTTTTACGACGTATCTGCTATACTTAGATATAGCAGACATATCGAAAGAGTTGAGAGTGCACTAAGTGAAAAAGTCATAAAAAATTCTGCACTTTATTTATATAAAAAAAATGCTGACGTTAATTTCATTAAATTATTAAAAAATTTAAAACGTATGATTAATCTCATAAAGACAAATAAGGATCGAGTTACAACTAGGAAAATAAAATGTAAATTTATTGCATCATATATAAATATGTATACCTGTACATATTTATATGATATGTATATTATATTTTATACATGAAAACAGTTCGGTGCACGTAGTCAGCTTATCTTTAATCTTAAATCCATAATCTTAAACCCCGCGAAAAACTGCGCGCGACCAGGAAAATGCTAGGGGAGCAAGTCGAAGACGGGTTTTAATGGAGGTTACTGCCCCCATCTGCCTTCTAACACCTCCCCCTACTCTACAGACCCTTTTACCACCTTCTTCGCCTTCTCTGCTTTATTCAGAATCAGCCCCTCCCGCTTTATCCCACCCTATTTCTCCCTGGCCTCATCCTGTCCGTAAGTTGGACAGTTTTTTAATATTCATCGGGTCGTCGACTTTATCGGGATCACGAAAGAGTCTTGTCACTTTTATATTTTTTTTAAATACATACATGTATAGATAGATAGATACATATAAATGGTCGTCCTTACCGCAAGAATAATTTCTTTAAGTTTTACATGATGGACAACTCCTAGGGATCCTTGTACGTCTGCGCGTGGACGCTGACAACGAAATCTCGAGAGAAGGTATTTCCTATACGAATTAATCGGGTCAGTGATAGTAATCGTGGAATTTCATATTGGAAGGATTAAATATGCGGAAGGATTAACCCTTTACTGTACCGGTACACAATTACATATGCAAGATATAAATACGGATGGATGACTTCGAGATAATAACTATAGGCGGTATATTTTATTGTTTTATTTCACACTGGGTCGTACAACAGCGGAATTCTTTATTCCGTTAATGTAAAATTCTTATTCTTGCTCTGGAATATAACGAGATTATATTAAATTTGTGATCTCTATTTCTCCTGCAGAAATACACTGTAACCTTTTCTTATACCTCCTGACTTCTCAACTTTGCAAGTGCTCCTCGAGACTCCCGAGACTTGCGTATGAACTAGTGTGAGTAAAGCAAACTGCAAGTTCGTGTGCCGAGTAAAATTCGAGGATGCGAAAGGGATGCGAAAGGAGAGAGAAGTTTTTCGAAAGAGATAAGAAAAACTGATAACTTTTGTCTCACATTAAACTGACTAATCAATTAAGCGAACTTTTAATAACTACCATACGTTATCCTAAATAATCCTGGTAATCCGTAATTTAGTAAAATCCGTACATTTTCTTGCTACAAGGCCGCTGGATGTATTTTGGGATTAAGGAAAAAAAACTGTTATCAAAGCTTAGCCAGTGTAAGGGATGTGGTCGTACAGACTGATATATTGTCAGTATAACTATATATACAGGTGAAGTAACATATACGATGTCCATAAAGAAAGATATGAACTCTACGACCACTACGTTTGATCTTCGATCGGCCGTAATCCCAAAATCTGAGATAATCCAGTGGACATCCAACCTTTTATCTTTTCGCACTGTCACCTTTACGTCGACCGAACGACAGTCTTATCTTTGCAGTTTTTAGTCTCGCGTTCCGTGATGATCTCGATCAATCTCCACTATTAAAATCAGACTAAATCAAATCGTAACCCAATCTCTAACCAAAGACATATTTTTCATCGGAATCTATGACCCACGTGGATATTTGATTAAAATACCAGACTGGCGTGCAGTTAGCGAATTATTAAAATCCGAATAAAAGGATTTTCTTTGGCAGCGAAGAGGACTGAAACAATTTTATTAAAATTCTTCATTAATATAATCCACGTGTAATCAGTCCGCTTTGTGTGGCTCGTTAGTATCAATCTGACTGGCAAGCCAATTTCTATAAAGTAATATCGATCTTCACTCAACTTGGTAGCAATCAACAAACTCAGCTGAGATAATAGCAAATCAAGTAATCTTCATCGAACAAAGCAAACAAAGCAAACAAAGCAGGATCGAGTTGGTACAATTTTCCAAACTATTTTATTCGATAAGTCCTTAATACGAGGTTTTTATATACAATAATTAAAATATTTCGATAATCACATACTTATTATTATTTAATTTTATTCGATCGATATAACACCATTCCCGTTACGAATTTACAAAACCTTAATTAACTCTTAATAATTCGACGCACCTGTCGATATTCAATACGCACGTACCTATAGTCTCTCTCGTAAAGAAATGATACAATTTATATTTGTATTTCAATAAAACCTTGAATCGTACGTATAATAGTTTATTAATAAAAAAAAAAAGATCCTACACCTTTACAACGACTAGCAAGTAATTTAACTTGATGAATCTGCGATCTTCGTTAAGCTATGACGAAGTGGACGCGTCGTAACGAGTATACGTAAATTAATTGCCCTCCTTTTCATCGACACCCCCCATCCTCCCCGATGAGTCTCTAATTACTCAAAGACGCTTAATATTATGGTGAACGATGAACGAGTCGGATAGACAAGTTTGTTTTCGTTATAGCCCTATCAACATGCTAAAGAATGGAAAGTCTCGGTCGATTCTCTCGACATTATTATTATATGTATATGTATATATATATATATATATGTATATGTATATGTATATATATATATAAACTTGTACAAGGGCAGTTTCGAGGACATGCGGCGTTCACAACGGCAAGCTCATGTTTTTTTT
>JARQSV010000648.1:11227-86145 GCA_030142285.1 Calameuta idolon
CAGATGTCCTGGAACCTGCCAATACACATCAGAAATGGTCCTGGAAACTGACTACTGACATATTTATATGTATATATAGCTCATGGCACTCGACTGAGAACAAAATTTCGTATATGATACGTCTAATTATCGTACTGTCATACAACGTAGAATAAACATGACAACCATTGTACCATATATGGATACAATGTATGTACATTGATCCATTGATACTTTGACATACGTATCTCCTATTGAAAATGTAACAAAAATCTGTCAATAGAATGGAGTCGTGTTATCCACGGGTTCGATGTCAACGAAGAGGAAAGGCAAGCCGATAAGGATTTTTCAGAGGTATTCATCACTGTCAAGTGACTCCGACATTTTTATCGAATTAATAGACATTCGCTACTTTATCAGTAACGAACATAGGTATGTATATAACATTTTTAGTCGGCACGGACGACGAATAATTTAAAAGGAAATAAAAGTATATCAAAGTAACGTCGCGCGTGTCGAGCCTACGTAAAAAAAAAAATGATTTTCCAGTGCAAAAACAATGGAGGGAAATGTTGAAATTTAATTTTATCACTTATAAAGATTTGAAGGCTTGAAGAATTCTAAATGGGAGTCAGTATGATTTCATGTAATTTTTAGCGTGTCACGATAATTTGACAAAGTCCAATCTCTCCCAGCTGTACATCCGTACCCAAAAATTTCTCATCGGTGCTTAAACTTTTTGGTACCCTCGTTCAAGCGGAGCTACGGACGGTCACAATCTTAAGCCGCTAAAGAGGCTTACGATGATTGACAGCTATGTGAGCTGCAGCACTGCCAAGACTTTTGGATTGACGGTTTACATGGCCGTCCTCACATATTAGCTCGCTTGCTTTTTTTTAACCTTCCCTTTTAAGGTACCTCGCATCTATTTCTTCACGCGTATTCCTTGAGCGACGACTAAGATCCGGCAAAGTGTCACGCGCTTTCCATCCGCTTATCGACCACCAATCTGGCTGGAGTAGATAATAGATGAACCTACTTTGAATCGTGGATCCATCTGGTCAGGTAAACTGCTTCCATGGAAAAAGAAAGCTTTATCCATAATAATCATGGTGTTAATCGTTCCTAGTATAAATTTGTTCACCATAATCATCGAGGCAATCGCGTCATTCCATTAAAACGAAAAAATGGCTCGGTGACGTGGCTAATTAGACGAGGATTTCTATAGTCAACAGGTTCGCTGGGAATTTGTACTGATAAATTGGTCCAGCCGATGAGTCGCACGGATAACTTCCTGGTGAGTCGTGCATCTGGCAACCGGAAGGAATAGGGTTGAAGGAACGCGAAGATTTAATCATAGGAATGCCCTCGACTCCCTTACTGTAGTTTCGCCATCCTGCTCCCCCTCTCTTCCTGGTTTAGCAGCATCCCGAACCGTCCTGAACCGTACCGAACCACCCCGTGGAGTTATAATAATTGTGCGATACGCCAACGGCAGATTTTGCAATGCAAGAAGCGCCCGCGCGTTGTTACTCTAATTACAAGCCGCGAGTTATGTTATGTTACAGCATTACGGAATGAGAGGATGCCTGCGAAACCCTACTGATACGTGTGCTGTTACTCTGCACGAGGAAAACGTGAAACGAGTAAAAATAGTGTGGGGAAACATCGCCCACTATATTTCTTTGTACACTGTGCCATTTCATGTGCCGTGTATCGTCCGGGCTAGAGGTTTATGATTTTTATGAAAAATCGCAGAGTTCCCGATAGCGTGACGTGCGGATACGCTATTTAGGAGGGTAAGAGTAGGAGCGATCGATCGCGCGAGAACGTATTCATGAAAAAAATTTATCGGACGATAAAAGATTTATGTTACCTATGAAAGAAGTGTTAAATAAAATTAAAAATAAACTGGGGCTTGTGAAATTTTTTCTGATGACTTTTACTCATACTCGTATTTTTTTTTTTTTTTTTTTTTTTCCATTATATACCCGAACTATGTACATACAAAGTTCCGGCGAGTCGGTGTACGCACGCCTCTGCAAAAAATCACGTTTTTCTCGACCGCTGTATCAAACTGATAATAACTGCGATTGGACAATAGTCACAGCGCGGTTGAACGGGAAGTGCGAAAAAGAACGGTACCTACGCTTGTTATTCTGTCGTTTTTAAACGCAAGGGGGAAACAGAGCGTATATTGTGGCTATTATGTCACGCTGAAAGAAAAATCGAACAGATTTATTCCTCGTTTTCAACGAGCACTGCCACGTAATTCAATAGACGTAATTATTATTTGACGCTACTCTCTGTGACAAAGTTTTATAATAATTGTCCAGGAGTTCAACGCACCTTTCCTTCCTCGGAGGTTGTCCAAGCGTTTCAAGTCGAAGCGAGTTCTTATATGTGTGTCTGCGTCAAACTGCAGCGGTCGTGAGGACGGTTATGCAATTCAATAAATAAAACTTTATACTGGCATACATGCATGTCAATTATATGTATGTATATCTTAAAACGAAATTCCTTGATATTATATAGTAGTCGTTATAACATTGCCAAAAAGGAACAAAATCATTTACTACTGTTAAATATTTTCTCGGCTCTAAAAATTTCTTTAAAATACGTGTGTGTATGTGTGTGTGTAATGCCATTTCTTTGAATATATTTTCTAATTAATTTAATAATTCATTAATAAACAATCAAATTATTTACCTTCTGCAATTTGAAAGATAAATTACAATTCATACAAGCATCGGTGGTTCAGTGGTAGAATGCTCGCCTGCCACGCGGGCGACCCGGGTTCGATTCCCGGCCGATGCAATAATTTTTTTTATCTAACCATATTAAAGTTATGTATGGCTCCCTCTCGCTCCACCGAGGTAGCAGTCCTGACGCGAGTTTTCGCTAACATTGTGCTTAAACTGCCCGCTTGCGGTTTCAATTTATGGTTCAGCTTATTAGTAGTGTCCAGTGATAAGATTAGTGCCGTTGTGATCGTTTTTGCATTATTAATTCTATAGTCAAAAGTGCAAAAGAATTCCCGGCCTGTCAAGCAGTGCCGTTTACCCGAGCAAATGTGCCGGTCACATACGGTTCGGTCAGATATCAAACTGTTGGGCACAGCTTACTCAAGATGAGTGATCGGAACAGCATCGTTAGTGACACCGATAATGGGATGCTCACCAGCCCAATATCCACCAATTAACAAGGTCTTCCGCTGATAAATGCAAGTATGGAAACAAAAGACGGTAGGCCGTCAGCGAGCGGGCCACCGCTGCCATATCCACATGCACGGACCCCCAGCCAATTCATCTTGAAACCAGGCAGAAGCCATAATTCGACCACGCTTGAAAAGATGTTTAAGCAGGCTAAAAAAGAACTAAATAAATACAGTGCTTCTGTGGCACCTATCGTGCAGGACACATCAAGAAAACGACCGCTGTCGCTAATGTCTAACGGCGCAGCCGAGCTGCATAGTGACAATTACCGTAACTCCGACGATCAATGGCAATTTCCCAAAAAGTTCGTCAGTGCTAAAAATATTAACCGCCAATTCCCCGATAACACAATGCAGCAGAATCGCTACTCTCTTCTCGGGAACACGCAAAACCCATCGGCGGACTTCCTAGAAACGGAACAAGATACAGCAAGACATGCTACACGCGGGCACACACTCACTCTCGAAGACAACAACAAGGGGTGCGGCGCGGCGTCAAGCGGCAGCGGCGCGATTCCTAGAACCCCAAAAGCAACAACATTGAGTGGCGGTGCAGGAGCGCCAGTCTTTGTTGATACTTCACGGCACCATGTAACGAGTTTCATATATTCCGCCAATTATTAGTAGGCCTATTGCGGCGCTTTTGTCAGGGACGACTCCCACGCTGCCCACCTGCGAGCCTACGTGCTTGATCGCAGCGTCGGTGTCGTCCCTTTCGTCTAAAGACGGGCGTGCCTATTACATCTAGCGACCACTATACTAGTAATTGCGCCGAATCATCGCTCACAAGGAAAAAAGGTAATTCAAATTCATGTTAAAGAATCATTTCGTATCGTGCAAAACTAATCCACTGTACAATCCATTCCCAAATAGAAATTATTATCAGACGATAGGGTCTTTGTATCCACCAAACGCTCTGCATTCCTACCTGCAACGTGCCATCTATCCATGGTGAAAGATATCCAAAGTCTATTTTAATAATAATAATAAAGATTTTTACCACTTCCTAGTTCAGCTTTCTAGCGATAGCAATGTACAAAATTTAATCAAAGTTAAGTCGATAGCGTACCAAAAAGTAAGATGGGAGACTCTTAAAAAACGCGACATTTTTCAGTGTAAAAATTGTCAGCGTCTTGGTCACTCAAGCGCTAATTGCGCTATGGGTTACAGATGCGTTAAGTGCAAAGAAAGTCACAAACCCGGTCAATGCTCTATTCCGAAGGATTCGACCGATAAAAAGCTATTGTACTGTGTTAACTGCGAAGAAGGCGGGCATCCGGCCTCTTATAGAGGTTGTCCCCTCTTAAAATTTGCGAAAGATCTAAATGAAGCCAAAAATGTTCAAAATCGTATTGCTCATAACGATCGACTAAATAGAATTAGTTCGAATCTTACCAGAAGCGCTGACAATAATGCTCCCAAGCATAACTCTTTTAAGCAAACACAATCAATGTTCTCTCCTCTTAACCGCGGCACCGCTGCTAGTAATAACGCATGGAAACGTGAAACTGCGAACAGCTATCCACCGATATCGCAAGTTAGCACTGACCTTGAATTGAAAGATTCTGACATTGAATTGAAAGTTCAATTAACTAATACTATACACGCGCAACTAAAAGACCTTTTTAACATAGTCAACACAAATTCTACTAGGATAAATAAAATTTATGAAGCACTTAATATCGAAAATGACGAGTTCAACTAGTCACACGATAAATAATACTAATGGTCAAGATTCTTCTGACTCTTTTAACACCCTCAAAATTGCGTCTATTAACGTAAATTCCCTCATATCGATTAGTAAACGAACAGTTTACTATCGAAATCAATAACCTGTTTAATAAACTTAAACTCGAGTTAACCGATAACTACTTTATCATAGCTGGTGATTTTAACTCGCGACACACAGCATGGGGGACTGCATCGATAAGAAGAAAGGAGTTTTACTAAAAAAATGGCTGGACAACGAAGGAATCGGCTATAAAGCCAAAATAATCCCTCCGCTCTCACCATCTTTTCCGTCCGCAAACTCTTATCTAGATCTTTGCCTACTTGACAACAGACTTCATGTAACTGATACTACGCACGGTAGGATCAATGTATTCGACTACAACAGCGATCATAAAGCGCTCATATTCACGGTCTCTCTCAATCAAACTGTAAATAGCATTGACCCATCGTATTCATACCGATATACTTACAAAAAAACTAACTGGAGTAAACTACAAAAATCAGTAATGGATAATTATAGCGTTGTAATCCCAGACGACAGAAATCTTATTAATTCAGAAATCAACGAATACCTTCTTCAATTACAAAATTCCATAATAAACAGCATTGAAGACACAGTACCAAAATATAAGCCCCAGGACAATATGCTCTATTACGTTAACAGAAAAATCTCATCACTCCATAAGTCAAAGTCCTTCTTAATCTCCTCACTTAACAAACTGCACAAACTCAATAGCCCTACCGTCAACACCAATAATCATATTAACTATATTAAATTACTCATAGACGAGGTCAACGCAGATATCAAAGCTGAATATTCAATTGCATATAACAAATACTGGAACTGCCAATTTAAAGCTATTGACCACCGAAACCCTGAATCATTCTTTCCCAAAGTCAACCGATTTTTCCGTCCAAAATAACAGCTAAAAATCGACAGACTTGAAATTACTCAGAAAGACGTTCCGCTACTCCACCGTGCCCAATGTGACATTATTAATTTACCTACCATCGACAACAAATATTTAGTTGAAAACCCGACCGATATCTTAAACGTTGTGGGCGCATACTATGAAAAAATTAATTCTCCTCGTTTTACCAACACTAGCACAGAACTAAGGGCCCATGTTGATAGCAAAATAACAGAACTTATCGGAACTTTCGAGAATAGTGTAGCGAATAACATCACTATCATCGATTTCAATGTAACAAACCCAGCTCATGATCCTTCCCAAGTTGACGATATGCTTTTCTTTACTAACACCTACAAAACTCAACTAATTTTCAAAAGCTTGCCTAATAAAAAATCCTCGGGTCTCGACAATATTCCTCCTATCGTGCTCAAACACCTTCCTGTTAAAATTATCAAGGACTACACGGTTCTCTTCAACAATTGCTTAAACAATAAATTTTACCCAGTTGAATGGAAAAAAGCTAAAGTCCTACCGATTCTTAAAAAGGGTAAATCTGATAACGAGGCCTCTAGCTACCGACCAATTAGCTTAACTCCTGCCATAAGCAAAGTTTTCGAGATAGTTGTCAATTACACACTCAAAGCGTACACAGACCGAAACAATGTCCTAACACAAAATCAGTTCGGTTTCAGATATCAACTCGCTACTACCCACGCACTACATAAAGTAACCAATGATATCGATACGCATCTCCACAACGGCCTCGTTGTCGGAGCCTGCCTTGTTGACCTCGAAAAGACTTTCGACTCGGTTTGGATATTCGGCCTGTTATTTATACTATTAGAACTAAAATTCCCTATTGACCTCATTCAGCTAATTTGGCACATGACAATAAACCGCAAATTGTAACCTATAATGGCGATAAAATTTCCAGCCTCCTTTTTGATATAATTGAAGGCCTCATGCAGGGCACCGTTAATTCTCCAGAGCTTTTTAATATTTTTACCTACAATATCCCTATTTTGTTTGGACTCAACACCGGTAACACTCATTCGGCTGCCTTTGCAGATGATTTTATCATCCTTGTCGCTGATAAATCACCATCGGTAGTTCAAAGTAAGCTCGAAGTTCTAGTAAATAAAGTTAACCAACACTACTCACTTTGGAATCTTCGTATAAACCCATCGAAATGTGAAACTATTCTCTTCCACAAACCACTCCGATTTCTCACTTCTAAAACTCGTACAGAAATTAACAATTTTAAAATTAATATACATCAAAATAATACTAAATTCATAATTGAACATAAAACAGTTGTCAAATATTTAGGAGTCCAACTCGACTACCTACTCAGACTAAGCATTCATGTTAATACTCAGCTTAACAAAGCTAAAAATGCCTTCAGGGCACATAGTAGACTTTTCTTTTGTAAGACAATGCCAGCGAGGGCCAAGGTCATTTGTTACTTGCTTCTTATCCGCCCCATTCTGACATACGCAGTTCCAGTATGGTGGAATCTAAGTGCCTCATTAGTAGAAAAACTTCGAAAGTTTGAAAGATCATGTCTCCGTGCGTCGTTACATTTGTACCGAAAATCCGAAAATAAATATTTTATCAGTAACAAGCAACTGTACGATAGAGCCAATATACCACGTATTGATTCATTTATGATTAAATTAACCCGCGACTATTACGCCAACATAAAGAAAATTGACAATCACTATCTACAGCAATTTAATGTATATAACGTAAATGACTGCATTGAAAGAGCGCGCACCGGTTACCTTCTACCTCAGTCATTCATGTATTTTAGTTCGATTCCCGGCCGATGCAATAATTTTTTTATCTAACCATATTAAAGTTATGTGTATACAAAAAAGTGGAAGGAGGCGATGCCCCATCGAGAACGCAATCCATCCCTCCTTTTGTGCATCATAGCAGAAGCAAACAATGAGATGGACAGTGAGGAGAACAGCATCTCTCAAGACGTAAAAGTAAATCCCAATATCTCGGGAATAAAGGAATGCAACATAGCTGTTAATACTGACAACAAAGGAAAAATGAACGCTGCGCATGTGGCCACGATTGGCCAGAACACAACATGCGATAAACCGCTTCCGCAACGTTAGTAATGGCCGAGCTTAAAATATAATCCAAGTTCCACAATGTTGGAAAAGCTATAACAAAGACGCGTTGAAGGAATTTAACAAACTAGCGTTGCCGATTGCGCCTAATCTAGGCAGAAAAAGACCGCTAGCTATTATAAATTAAACGAGGAGAATAAATCATCAAGATATGAAACATTCATAGATGAAAAATGGCACAAACCAAACAGTTAAAAATATCAAGAAGCTAGAACCAGGGGGTTAACCCTGGTCAATTGACACTCCAATGGGCACTCCAGTAAAACATAGAATAGTAATATAACCTACCGATCAGATGGCGTTACTGCTCGCGCTAAAAGTCTATAGCACCAGAGTGCCGTCTCCAATAAGTGGTCTGTGGCTAGAACGACGTCGTGTCAGTATGGAAGACATCAACATTCACGCAAACAGGTTTACCCCGCTCAAAGGCACGCCACAGATGACAACAGCAACAGACCCAGACTACGTCAAGGATTTCAATGCAAAGATCAACTACCAGACGATGGCAGACACCTCAAATTCAACAGTATAAACCGCCTCCCATACACGTATGTAGTATTAAGCTAAATAGAATATTAAAATTATTCAAGAACAGCAATATTATGAAAAAAGACTTTATAATTAACACTTTCGCTGATGATCACGCACCAGCACGTGATGGGGCGTCAACGCTAAGGAGCGAATCAAGCGCCAGCGCGTGGTGCGGAGTGACGTCTGAGTAGCCAGTCACAAGTTCGCGCGGGAAGAGCAGCGCCTCAATATTTATTCTCTCCTTCAATGGGCATCATATGCGGTCTTCTGGGAGAAACCCATTTCTACGGCGGGGCTTTAATTATCAACACATCTCCACCCCACCGGCAGCGAAAGTGTTAAAGCAAGTAGATACTACGAATCTCACAGTATATGCTCAAAACCTCATAGCCTATAAAAATATTCTAAAATCCCTAAGAATGAATAAAGTTAGGCTATCTACATTCACGCCAGAAGGCCAAAAATACAGAAAATTATTACTGAAGAGCATCCACGGAGACTTCTCTGAAAAGAATATCGAAGATGAGATCAAAGATCTTAACCTACAATATGTGATAATACAGAAAGTTTCTAAAATATCCTTTAATAAGAAAAATACTGATATATACCATTTTCTAGTCCAAACAGAGAGCGATAGCATAAGTCAACAGGTCATACAGGTCAGAACACTGGCCTACCAAAAAGCCATATGGAGCCCACTAAAGCAAAGTGTTTGACAAAATAGTTAATGTCTTGATTGCAAGACATACAACCCTAAACCACGCAATAACAGACAATCAATTTGGATTTACCCCAAAGATCTCGACTACACGTGCCATCGATAAAGTATTAAATGATATCAATCATCATTTACATAAGGGGGATGTTATTGATGCTTGTCTGATAGATATTGAAAAGACATTTGATTCGGTGTGGATTGCATACGCCTCGTCATCGAGTCAACAAAAGTATTGGCACCTGAAAATAGCACGGGAAATACCCAACTGTATATGACCCTAACGGTGATACCAATGATGCGCATCATTGGCATAAAGGGAAGTACTGGTGGTTAGCACTAGACACCAAAATGCTAGATGAAATTAGAAGAATGCTCCGTAGAAAAGAACAGCCATAAGAGACCATGCGGTAACAATTATGAAACAATACACCTGATAGCACAAAATTCACACACTAGTAATTTTCAATCTTATAAACTGTCATTGTCCTTCGCTACGCATAGAACGTTACTGTAAACAGGTTTTTTTTAGTAATAATTAGCATTACTTTTTCTCCTGTCATTTACTATCAATATAATGGTAGCAACTTAGACTATATAATGTCTTTGCTCCAGACATTCATATGTCACATTTAACCACACTATTATTTGAGTATGAGAAGCATTTGTTGCAGTACACTTAACCATCTAGATCTTACGAGGTTTTTAGTTCGTATATTATTTGTTGTGTTTGCACTTAAGTTCCCAATATTGTTACGTTCTGAACAAATAAAAAATTTTTTATAAATAAAAGGTTTGATTCTCGGCCGATGCAATAAATTCTTTTTATCTAACCATATAAAAATTATTATGTAAAGAAAAACTATAGACATGCTCCATTCGTGTAAGTACACGACATCTCGATAAAATGGTAAAATAGCATTGTACAGCTTTTTGATATACAAATCCCATTGTACGATCTATCGTATCGATATATTGTACGATTTTCTGGATACAACACCTTCAAATTTATACACAGTCAATCTATGTATACGTTTATGGAAAGACGTCGAAGACGTCCTTTTGTATCGGGACAATACTAAAGCTGTTAACATCGATCCCATGATCGAATCTACACACGTGTTTGCATATATCGTGCATACATGTGAACTCGCGCGTTTATTCATCTTGGAGTTCCTCCACACGAATAAAATACACACAAAATCATGCATGCCCATATAGCATCAGCATCACACATGCCCGCGTGCACTATAGTTAAAATGAGCATACTCGGCATATTCATATATATATATATATATATATATAAGCACACACTCGTGTAAGAGCATGAACGCCGGTTGCGGCAAGGGATTAGCATAACCCATGTCCACGCGAGAACGTACATGCATGGATACACGTTGCGCAGCAGGAAGATCCGAACGAGCGGCGCCATTGTTGCCCATAAGCCATCGTTTTAGCGTAACATAATTTGTCGCAACCGTAATCGCCAATAGAATTCCCCCACAGAATTTCTTTTTTTGCTTATATTCGTTTACATGAAATATCCGATCTTCCACAGAAAAATTTTCCCATAATGTGTTGCAATTTTTAATTTTGCAATTTTTTTTAGAATTACAGCTAATGCCGTATAGGAATATACAAGAACTTTTATTTTAACTTAGACACTGCAAGATCTCGAAAACAATTTTTCGGAAAAAATGTTTGAGAAGAAGATTGTCCGGCTCCAAGGGAGCTATCTAGTGAGATACCTGAGTTTTTGGCCTGGGACCTGTATTTTGGTCCTATGAGGCTTAAGTCCATTTTTTTATTGCAGATTTGTGTAGTATGAAAAAAAAATAAACAAGTTTTGTTCTTGATCATTTTTCCATAAACCCTCTACAAAAGACGCAAAAGGCTTTCGAAGTTGAATTTTGAAATACGTTACAAATTCCAGTTTTTTGTTAATGATAATAGTAATATGGACTGGCGATTTGATATCCATATATATGTATAAGGCAATGTTGTATATATATCGTCCCTATAATTAGAGATGAATTATGGTTATGTCTGTGATTAGCCGCGTATACGAGTTTGTCAATCTGCCTGGACTACCACAGCCTCTCACAACATAGATACGATTCCAGAATTTGAAATTGCGAGAAACAGAGAAACCTGAGACTGGTTTAATCGGACAAGAGTTTCCTCTTAACACGCACCGTATACTCGGCTAAGCGCTTGCCAGTCGAGTTCACGCAACTTTAGCGTCTCGCTGCTTTGGACTTCCATTAATTAGACTGACAAGCTCTCTCCCGAAAATTCATCGTTTACGTGTTAACGAACAATGTACTAATGAAATGCTGATTACGCCAGTCGCGTTATAAATTCGTATACGCAAACAAAGTTTAACGTTAATAACATCATGACTTTACAAAAAAAAACTTTATATTTTTTCTCACGTATGAACATTTAACTTTTGCAAATTTACACAGTATATAATCTACCACGCGTCGAATTATCAAAAATCCAATTTTATATCCAGAAGCGCAGATTTTCTGGTTAATCAGTTTTTACCGTGAATAGCAAATACTAATGTCCTTTTTCTTACGAACAAATTTTTTTATGACCATTCAGGGATTACCTCGCACTAACGAAAACAGCTTATACCTCATTAACGATTGCCAATCTTTAACCAAGCTTCGAGGGCTGCTAGGGGTAACTCGAACCAGTCGGGACTTTCTAGCGTGATTAGATGTTTAGCGTTAGTACTGGTAAGTGACGTGAGCAATAACCTAATGGCAGTAAAAGTGCTTGCACGCGTTAACGAGCTACGAACGATTTAACGAGGTGGCTAAGATTGTATCGAGAACGGAACGGGACTTATCGTCGAAGCTAAATGGCGAGAAGTGCAAATTAAATCGATTATGCCCCGTGAGGAGGACATGTGAGAATTTATACGCTAGATGGTGAAACCAATATTGCTCAATTACGTATCGGATATACACATGTGTCGTATACAGTGGATACGGTCGGGTGATACGAATTCACGTTTTTTGGTAAAATTTACGAGTAGTCCGTGACAGGCTGCGCGTCCACGTGACATCCGTGACATAAAAGTTGATGTTTGCGAGGCCAATTGAAATAACGGCAATGGTTGTCAAAATTTCACTCCGTGTCATATAAGTTCGAACACGTGAACAGGTTCGACGAAAAGCACACGCACTGTTAATTGCTTATCTGTCGTATGGATTCCGGCCAATGAATTTACACGTAAATGGTTCGTTCGCGAAGGTTATTTCGAGAATCCAAGTTGGCCTATGCCTTACCGTGTAGGCTGTAAGGTGTACGCGTGATCAGTGGCGCACATTTAATTAGTCCTTTGACGAGGCCGTGTTCGCCGCTGAAAGCGTTGCATAACTTCGACACGCGTAACAAGACCGTGCGGTAAATGGTAAGTAGCGGTTAGCTCTGTGAACTATCAGTATACCGATAGGCTAATACAGTTCCTCGTAAATTCTAGCTCGTTTCTGGCGTCAAGCAGGCCGCTTCAGAGACTAACCGCACGAGTCTGAATATGATTAACTGATGGAAATATATACGACTTATACATAGATATACAGCGAACATTTTTCGAAAGCACGTAGCCGACCATTAAATTTTCACGATACTTTGTGGAGCAAGTTTTTTTATCTATTTTTTTTTTTCACGGCACAAAATAGAACCGTCCGTTTCGAGCTAGTATGTTAAGTGCGTCAATTCGCATAACGAAAACGTATACGAGAGTGGACCGTTTCTATGCGAGTGAATCGAGGATTAGGATGCTCCGAATTTGGAGCTTTAAAGATTAGGAGATTTCGCCGACTTGGCATAAGCTGCAGCAGGGTGTAAAAGTGCTCGTGGTGTATTTCCCAAGACTGGTAGAAATGGCGCTATGGAGACAGCGAGCGGTAGGGGAAAAAAAGGAGAAAAGGACAAGCGGGAATGCTTTGGAAAAATCCGCTCTGCTGTTTCGCGCGATAATCTTCTTAAGGGAGGTCGTGCCTACGGTTGATTCAATTACCCCTTTCCAAACGTTTCACCCCGGTCTCGCGTGACCCTCCGTAAAAGTTCCACCGCCCGTTACTTTTTCTTTTCTCTTTCTCGAGCTTCATCCTCTTCCTCCGAGTGACTCCGAGAGATCTCGCCGATCTCTGCATTACTACCGGCCGGCTTACGATGATCCTTCCCGGTTACCCTGGAGATTTATCATAATTCTACGACGAGATCGCAAAGGTAGGTGGGAAGGCTGGAAGGTGGGAGGGTTGAAAGGTGAGTACAGAAGTAAGCATAGCGTGGAGGCGGAGGAGGCAGGTATATATTGGACGGGTGATAAATCAGTGGATGCCTGGCTATGGGAATGGGAATTGTGTCCCTTAGTCCGCCGCGGGCGACGTCGTTCTCCTCCTACTCCTACGGAAGCCACCTGGCGCAAACAGTGAAACTGTTTTCTCAACCGCAACCTTCCATCAATCAGTGTCCGACAATTAATTTGGCGCAAAACATTATTAAGCGGCAGTGGTGGGGTCCGGTCTCTACTCGACTTCCATGATCGAAGACGTAACGGTGACGTCTCTGCTCGTGTCCTAATGCGTTTGCGTATCGGTGTACAGTAACGTAACAAAATATTTAAAGAAAAACAAGACCTTCCCTGCACCCAAATCATTTCAAAAAGTACCATGTCACACGAGGCACGAATTCTCGCCGAGTATAATAAAACTTGTCAATTTTCAGCGTCAACCGCGAGAGGGCTTCTTTTATTACATATGCCACAAGAGATAAGAAATGTAGAACTGAAATCGAGAGGCGTTCGAGAGTACCAAATTTCTCAAGTATATTATACTATACAGGTATGTTGAATGAATTCTGATATTTCGCGACAAAGGATCATGCATGAACAAAACAATCTTAACGTGTGTTCAAGACCATCTCCAGGTTCGATGAAACGTTATCAGGTTTGGAAAAGGGGTAAGTAGATTTTGAGACGAAAATCCAAAGGGAATTAGGATACTTTCCAGTGCGATGCCAAAGTACCTAAGCTCGCTGTCTAAGCGAGTTTTAAGGAGGAGCATGGGTGCCAATTGTTTTCAACGATTATTTCATTCCACAAATAAGGACATTAGAAGCAGACGGCAAGTCGAGTTAAGCTGGTACTAATCACCGGTTTACGTACGTTCCTCTCCAGTGGCGTCAGCTTGCCTCTTCCATTTGCATGTTTATGGCTGGACCATTCGGCATCCAGCCACTGGTTGGTTAGCCACTCTGGCAAATGTCGCCTATCGCCTTTCGCAGTTAACTCGCGCTCAATCAGCGAAAGATAACTGTATTCCCACTGTAACGAGCCTAACGAGAATCCAAGAGATTAAAGTCCATGGTCGACTCTACCACTTTCTGTTCAAGGTCCCAGGTACGATCGTTTTCATTAAGTCTGCCCGAGTTTCTAGCCTTGTATTTGGCCGTGGTCATTCCCAAAACGCATTATCCTTTTCCATCCGTCTCCAGGAAGCGGGCTACCAGAGTAATACTTTTGTAGGACGTGATGAGCTCCAAGCCCAAAACTCCCCATAGGACCTAGGGACAGCTTCTAGGAAAGCGAAACGAAACTCGAAAGCAACAATCCTGACTACGGATCCATGCTTCGAGTAAAGATGAGTATAGGCGTCCCTTTATGGCACACGAAGTACCTCTCGAGACGGCCTCCTTCGTGAGTGCTATCCCTTGCGTCGTGTTCGACGCTTTTAGGCGGAAACCACGTAGTTGAAAGTCTTACGTTCGAATGAAAGAGGATACTGATAGAAGAAATATAAGACAGGACAAAGAAATCATCAGGAATATATATTTATACAATATATACAGTACACAGATATCTCAACATTTCGATGACGCTTCGTGACTGTACCACCGTTTGAGTAAAATGGACTTTGGTACTCTTTCGAATGATGATAGACAGAGAAACAAGGAACAAGGAAAAGTGTGATTGTACAATCAGCATCGAGAAATCTGTTGAAGAACGGAGATGAACGACAATACAAAGGGGTAAGATTTATTACGGTGAGGTTGCAGGATAGCGAAAATTACTAGGTAATCAAGTAGCAGATTTAATAAGTATAAAGAATGAGATAGGATAACCAGGAAGAGGGAGACGGTAGACTCGAATCAAGAGGATGGAGGAAAGGATCCGTTTCAGAGGCTGGAGTCGTTGAAATGGGAAAGGAGAGGAAGAGTCACACTTCCTTATTTCGTTCGGTTTCTTTTATTGCACCGGTGAATGGGCCGGGATGATGAGTTTTCTTTTATTTGTTCTCATCCAATAAGTGGAAGACACATACAATACCGTTGATGCCTGCATTTCGTTTTGTCAACCGACATAACAATACTCCACGGGGACTCGTACGTAGTTCCTTTAGTTCACTCTCGGTAGGTTGCGCGCTACAAGTACGACCCCCCCCCCCCCACCCACCCATCTTTATATCCACCACAACCATAACCCCATTATAACCGTGGATCCAAAACTTTTCCTTGGTTATACGAAAGATTAAGACACGCCGCCGCTGGACCAAGAATATCCCAGTGTAAAAGAATTTACGGAGGAGACTCCAAGATGAGGGAGGAGGCACGTACCTACTATCTGTATAAGATCAACGATGCCGATCCTCCTTTCCAATAAATTCCAACCTCCGGACCCTCCTGCACTTCCACTTCGGGATTATTCACGTTGTAATTTGCACGTCCGCCCGGTATCGTGAAAGTAGCCTATCGCAAGTTACGGTATTCTCCTCCCCCGTGTCCCCCACTCGCTCTCCCTCTCTTTCTCTCTCTCTCTAACCTCCAATAAAGCGCTTTCAGTCAGCATTCCGTAGGTCGTTGCACGAACGATCTTCAAGATCAACTACACGAATTGCACTGCAGCGCAACTTCGTTATCAGGGTATGGACATCATGATAGCCGTATGATCTCTGACACCTACTTGTCCATCCGAACCAGCATTACCAGCCGTATACAAGTACCAGCATCCCCAAGAGTATACTGCGGACAGTGTGTATATAAGGAGTACTAGCTATACATACAGACTGAAGACGATCACGGTATATAGCATTGCCGTTGAATACCGGCGATGTCTGCCGATATTAAATTTCTCCGTGTACTCGCATGAGATTACGCAACCTTGGGCCATCTTGGACGTCTCTTATATACACCATAAGGACTTTCAGTGCCTATGGCGTACATAGGTATATACCGTACATACACCTCCATGAATCCGAAGGTGAAGGCCGGCTTTCCTGACATTCTTGCACGGCATTCTTCTCAGTCGGGAAGATTGCACGGATCAGCGAGATGCAGCTGCCGATAGGACGGAAGTTAATGGGTCGTCCAGACATCATATTATATGGGTATATATATTATGCAGTCCGTCACATAGCGGCGCACTGACTTCCATCTCTTTAACCAGCGTTTCATTAGGACCTTACGGAATACGTACATCATACATACACGTACAGCCCCGCCTACTACAGTAATGAACATCTTTGAAGAACTTTTCAGGAGTCAGATATATATGTATACACCGTCTCCCCATGCTCTATTATGAACTCATTCATCATATGTCGCATATAGGTCGGCGATAACGTGTCGTATGGCGAATAATAAAGAAAGCAAGGTTGCAACGAGGGGCAACGAATATCTCGGCGTAATGGTATTCCAATGGCTCCTCCCGTGAGTAACGAATATCATGAGAGCAAACGCTGGTCTGTAGGATATTCGGTATTTTACAACCGGGACGAAACGAGCCATCAAGAGCAATGGCGAATTGCCTAGAGTTCCTGATTCACGAGGAACAAACGCCACTTATACTATATCTATATTCGACCATTGCATAGAGCAAATCCGGTATGGTCAGTGGCCACACTGTGCGCTATGAATTTCATAAAGGTCTGCACACATTGCTATGACAACAACGCACCATGTTTCTCACGTGTGCTCGCGCGAAAAGCATAAACCGTAATAAAGTACGAAGCGTAAATAGCCACTAAGGCGTCTACTAGCCGACGTATCTACGTCGCAACAGTGATGCATTACGGAGTGACGCAGAGCGATCATTACACAGCTCGTAAACGACAACGTACACAAGAGCACGGCCGTCTCGAATCGGTAAGTGATCCTAGCAACGTTCCCTCAAGATTGCTGCGCGACCGAAACCCCGTGAGACAGTACTGTACTCGGAGTCCTGGTGAAATATGCATTTCTGCGCCTTCACTGGGCAGCATTTAGTACCGCGATTACATAGATTCTTGTCGTGCCCACGCCGGCAGGCAATTTGCATGATTTATCGTATGATACCCACTCGCACGCACCGGCATCCTTTTTTTTATGCGTGAAATCCAGCATAGGGTATGACGTCCCGGAAGAAGTATGCGTAAGAAGAGGTGGATGATAATATTGGATTAGGCTTTTAATGGAGGTCGACCTAGAGTCCTGACAATTCTCAAGGTATGCCGCTATACGTGTATAGGTGGGTCTAATAAGAGGGAAAAGCAATGTTAAGGCATGCGGTATGGTATAGCTGGGAGGACTGTTGTTGTTACTGCATTCCCGTGGTTACTCGAGGAGTTTCGGTGGGTCCGTTTGCTGACTTCAACTGGCTGAAGAAGGTATCCGACAAATGTAACGCCAGTCTAAAAACGTAGTTTAACGTTTTTACGTTTGCCTAACTCGTGCATACAGCTGTGCCGGGATTCCTGATGCAATCGTGGTCCGGGTCCTTCGGCACTATGCGGGAGAGACGTGAAAACAGAAAAGAACGCAGGAGACTCGCGACGGGACAAGAAATTTAACAATGCGGACCATCGCGTCCACGGCTCCCTGGTACGACAGTTCAGATAATTATCTTAGTTCCAGGTTTAATAGACGCCTGGTATTTCGGATTGGCTTTAATGACCGGTATTTACTGAATTTATATCAGCGATCCTGAAAAAGCCTTAAATTGCTCGCAGAATTATCTACCGCCGCTATCCCTTGATGTATGTTCAATTATCGGTGTACCCACGTGGAGGAGAGAGGCCCTCTGCCACGCTCGCGCGGTTGAAGCGCCGGAACGAAGGTAGAAGGAGCGCAAGAGAAGAGATCTGAAAATACATGGAGGTGAGTAGGAAGAAGAAGAAGAAGAAGAAGAAGAAGAAGAAGAAGAAGAAGAAGAAGGACAGATATAGGAGAGGGTATCGAAAGAGAGAGAGAGAAAGAGAGAGAGAGAGAGAGAGAGAGAGAGAGAGAGAGAGAGAGAGAGAGAAAACGATAGAAAAAAAGGGACCAACGTAATCGATCGGTACGAACCGATAGAATTTTCTCTCTTGGCCGCACAAGTGACTTCTTCCCATCGCGATCGTAGAAATCCCATTCGCGTGCGAAGAAGTCCGGGCACTCGATTCCGTTCGGGAAATGGCAGTCAAGTTTTTCAGGAGGAGCGACGCGGCAAAGGGCAGGAAAAGGAAACCGAAACCAATGGCCCATTCGAAACGATATTACCGTCACCGCGGTCTGAATGGTTAAGTATAAATTTCCTAGTCAGCAATCCAGTGTAACCGTTGCGCGTTGCTACCGGAGAGAAGGATCGCGTCGGAATGCAAAACAGATATTTGAAATTCTACGGTCGCCGCGACTCCTACGAATAAAGTAAGCGAGTTAGCTGCCGAAGAAAGATCGAGGCGGATAGTACCGTTATGACTATACATATATATACATATATACTATATATACATATATATATGTATATATATATACATATATACTACATCAGACCGAAACGCCGCAGGCTGTATTCATAGTATTAGAAAATTAAAAATTAACCTAAAAAATCGAATCGCGGGAACTGCGTCGCGCTCTTGTCGCATGTCACTTGGCGAGTGGCTGAATAGCCGACCGACGATTTCGCTTTAACACTCGAAGCTATAACGGAGGACGGTGGCAAAGCTGTACGCGGTGTAGGAACGAAGACCAAGATGACGCTCGCTAGAGAGTCTCTGTGCTGCGCAAGGAGGACGGAGGATCTAGTAATTAACGAAGCTGTTGTGATCGCAATCTGGCGCACGAGTCGCCTCGAGCGGAAGTCCTGGCGAGAGAACGAGAGCTAGGCGCCGCATGCCACGAATATTAATGTGGCATCCTTCATTGTCTTCGAGCTGGAGCACAGCCTCTATCCTACCCAATGATCATCTCGTACTATCTCCCCCCTTCGTTTCACCGCACCTCATGCCACCTTTAGTAACGCGACACTCTTGACTATTTATCAACATTGCTCAACAATGAGCGCCAACTCGCTGTATCTACTGCTACCCTGTCTGCTGCTCCAGAACTAGAGACACTATTCCGTAGAACCTGACAGAGTACCAGCTGATTACCACAGTAGATTGGCCACTGGAAAATCTTCCGGAAATAGCAGGAACAAAGTAAGCCCCCCCCCCCCGTATCGATACTCAAAAATCTCAGAAAAAAAAGTTCAATCTATAAGACCGGACTATACTGATCAACTCTGTTTCCGTTCACGTATAGACGCGTAAACAATACTACAAAAGAAAGAGCAGATATATATATATATACATATATACGCAATGGACATTCTATTCCTATAGAAAATCTTCCCCACGATAGAAAAAAGCAGAATAAACGTAAACGATCGATTGAACGACATAGGCGAATCCCCCTTTACCCTGCATGTGAAGTTACGTCCGAATGCGTGTGACAGTAGTCCAGAAAAACATTGTGCATGAAATTTATAAGCACGATTCGAGAGCCCGTCAGTTAAAGATTTCCGGTTTCAGTAGTATATATGTCTACATATATCCATCCAAAAAGATACCCGTAATATAAAATTAAAAGCCTATGAGGTGATTATAGTTTTAAAAAAATCAGTTTTCAAAACGACGACGGATACTGTACGAGTCTGGGTATCAAGTGAGGAACGTCTTCGTTTCAAGATTAAATAGAGATACCTGGTACCCCCATTTGAATAGGAATAAGCTCGCGTGTCGCCCATTGTCAACTGCCTACTTTGCATGCTGTGAGACGGCACGAGCAGCGCATTCCCCGTGTGTACTTACATATGTTTAGCCCAAGTGCGCTTACTCTTGTCCAAATCTGCTTGCGTGTACCGAGTGCCTTACCGACATGCTCTCCACTTTTATCCGAGATTTTCACCACGGAGTAACCCAGTCCCTGTACTATAGGCATTTCAACGCTTCGGTAACAAGACTCTTTAGGAAAATAAATATTACCTGAAAACTACTTCACTCTGGCCAATCGTCGTACAACTAGTCGCGAAAATAAAAAGCACTGAAAAGAACTTTGTGTCACGTGAGTCGAAACGGGAGCGCAATACATACCGCTACAGTACTTAGATACTAATGAACGCCCTTTAGAATCATACCTATGTCGAGAATACGTCGCGACGCTCAGCACACACTCGAGAGAAGTGAGGACGGGACGACTTCTCGTGTTAACAAGTTGTGCTGCATGCACTCTAGTGTATGCACACTGAAGTAATGACATACAACGCTTTGACTGCTGATTCTCAAGTCGTGAGGAGTTTCGGACTTGGATTATACTTGGCAAAAGTTTAGCACTGCATTGGGTCCTTGACCATTAGGTATACAATACCAGAGTTCATTTGAAAAACAATATCTAATTGTAAGTGAATTCCTTGAACCAAGCGAATGTACTACTTCAAATGTCGAAAATTGTTCAGTATCGCAAAAAAATAGCCAAAAAGTTAAGAGAACCGTAACGCGCTAATAAATCATGCTTAGAACGTACGTCGACGCAAGACAATTGATCACCCAAAGGACTGGATTTCCTTTTCCCCTCCCTGTATGGTATCAGCATGGAAATATCTTATTTCCATAGTAATAAAGAAAAGCAAATATAATCTGTCCCAAAGAGACAGGCTCCTCGCGGATACAAGCCTGCGTATACATAGGTATAGAGAGATACATACGTAAACAGCTTCCGACGAGGATCGTTCCAAGAAGTGGTACCTGGGTAACGCAAGGACCGAAATTGCATTTGGTCCAGCGTGAAATCGCTGATGCTATTATTACGTTCCGAAATATTATATCTTGACTATCAGACAACCATTTTAGTCTTCCTTTATCTGATAAATTTCGGGCAATTTGCGATACGCCATATAGATATATGTATGCAGCATCTAATAAGTTTCCGCGGCAACTATATAGTTCCGGGAAGGTGAAATGTATACCTCCACTGAAGAAGAGTCAGTTCAAAGGTATCCAGATTGAAACTTTATTATCTCATAATTCAAGATGCTTACAAATAACAATGATCCCTGGTCTCCTTTGTGTATCTGAACCTCTCGGAAAAGCGTGCATCTGTGAAATGGATGAACCTCTTTTATGTATAATATACACAGGCTTGTATATAGTGCAAGGCATAATTTTTCTTGTTTTCTACGTGAAAACGACAGGATCAAGGATCACTACTGGATGTACAAGGATGCTCAGGATTAAGCCATTCAGCAGCTACGTGATGGCAAGGAATTGTCTGCGGATTGTCTTGTCACGCATTTTCGGCTGTAGAGTAGGGTCATTCCAGAGGGCACGACGACGATAGTCTCGCGGTCGAGCGTGATAATCTACCCGTCATTACGTGCTATTGCCACTGGATCGACGTTCAAATGGCCATTAAATGGGAGCCAGTATTTTCGTCAGGACCGTAAAGGCTTTAGCCCTTTATACTTTGTCACAATTCAAGGACAAGGTAAGGAAGATATACGCACATATGTCAGTACTAGAGTAGGGGACCATGCAGTTATATTTATAAATAATGCAAAAAAAATCCATAGAGAACAAAGTGGATACAATAAAAAAAAAAAGAATAAATTCATGTGAATTATCGTCGGTTCTGTTATAAGATAATATTTAATACTTCACAGTCGACGCTACCTTACGAATCAGTATACCGTACTCTGTAACATGAATCCGTACGAACCAGATCACGCAAACCCAATTTGGACCAGGAGTAAAGACGTAAGAGGATTGAAAATCAATGTTTTCATTGATGTACAGAATATCTGGAAAAAGAAGAGAAAAATTGAAGGACGAAGTGCTGTATTATACAGAATCCAATAATGACGGTACTAGAGGTTAGAATTTTTTTTCACTTTTTTCTGTCCGTAACTATGTTCTTCTGTCGTCCTTTTTTTCGTACAATTTAACCACGACAAAGCACACATTCCCCGAGCATTACAACCGAGTGTTTCAATGTTACAGGGCACTTCTTTCTAGTGGCTCAGTCTCACTTAACGACTCTCTGTCCGTGAGTATCTGGCTGGAATAAAAGCCCGTGCAGCATCCGGCCGTTACGGTCTTTGAATTGCGACGAAACGAGAAGACGCGCTTAGCAGATATAGACATCGAGATTTGATTTCAATTCATTTTCATTCAGAGCTAACTGTTTCCACGTACTAATTTTGGTATTGTACTGCGTGCACGAACTGCTGCGCTTTCCTAATGACGACACGAACGTTAACTGTAAACGTGCGATGCGACCGCAAAAGAGAAAACAACCGCTGCTGAAAGCCGGAAACGCACGACGTGCTGACGAAGTTGTTAGCTGCGCTTGGAAAAGTCTTTATGTGTAAAATCGCGTTTGATTACTTTAACAGCGTAGCGGACGGAATGCAAAGCAGGTATTTTCGCCTTGGCGTCACTCGAATTTATATCTGCAGCCGTTTTTCCCAACTCAATCCTCCTTTACCATCTACCCCTCGTAAAAGGCTGGGAAATTTGTTTTCGCTATATCTCTACAACGTTTTTAAGTCTCCCCTCGTCGTTGAAGCCTATCCTTAGATTAGGTTGTCCAGGACCACTTGACTCCCACCACGTGGAACGTCAAATCAGGTAGATTTAAATGCGGAACGAGGTGTTCGATCATTCTCGTGCGATACAACTATTTTAATATCCTAATATCATTTCAGTGCTGGGTTTAAAGAAACAATCGACAAAAAGGTATACATTATACGAATCTATGTTCTGTATGTAAAAATAACATTAACGGAGATATACAGTTATGATCGGAATAAGATTTATTAGCAATATTCAAATATCTATAGATGCATTGAAAAATGTGAAAAAAAAAATAAAAAGAATTGTATTTCGGCTGAATATTCGAGTTCGTTCGTAAAACAATAAAATCGAAAGAAAAGAAATATACGGGAAAAATACGAGCGTGCCTAAGGAAGAATATAAATCCGCGAAGACTGTATCGTCACACCGTATATCTCTCTCCTTTGATTTACTTGTTTCCGACTCGACTGCGTGATAAACCAACGAAACCATCATCCCTCGTAAAACAAAGATCGGTTTGTCTATCAAGTCGGAAGGCATCTGATCGACTTTTTCCGAACCACGCAAGAGGGCGAGACTCAACTTGGCTTCCGCATCGAGCGACATAAATCGGGCCTCGACACCTCGAGAACGTTCAGAGCCTGCGGCAATCGAGACGGCAGTGTTTAATCCCAACACGGTGAACTGTAAATTAAACCAATTGTCAAATAAATCCAAAGCCACAGCTATACTACGGAGGTAAACGGCCACCAGCTCCCAAGGCGTTTCGTATTAAACATTTTCGTCGCAGTGTAATCGCGAACGGTTGATATTAGTGGAAAGTAGGGAAAGGGTGAAAGGGGAGAGGAGGAAGCAAAGTCCCGAGACGGAACGAGGAAGATGCAGATGGGGGAGGGGAACAGGATGAAACGAAGACTATACAAAAGAGGGTGAAACGTCGGAAGGTTAAAGGGAAGTGAAAACTACCGTCTATTCGCATGGAAACTAAAGCATCCCACCCCAGGGTTACCGGAGGTCAGGCGCGCCGCAGACGACTCAGTCTGGCGGGTCATTTGTCATAGCAACCCTGGCAAGCGCTTCTTTACAGTTGACGTCGAGATCACTTATGCGCAGGCTAACCTGGGGAGAAGATATAAAATGCATCTGTCAAGCTCCACGTATATAGTAGCCCTTGCTAAATTTGCACCAGGACTGCTTCCAGGAAGACGAAGTGGAGCTCGGTACTATGGGAAAAGGAATTGCCGATAACGTTCCCTCTTATTTTTCTTTTTTTCTTTCTTCCTTTGCACTTCTTTCTTTAGGCAATTTCTTATACATACGATCTGCAACATTTCCGGCTTTGACTCCTTCCGCTTAAGAAATCGCAATTTCTTATCGCGAAACGTATATGTATATCCGAAGCTCATGCTCAAAGACATTTCTTACCGATTTTCCATCGATCCCCTTCTAGCTGCGTTCGCACGATCGCTCTTTTCTTCTGGCTGGATCGCGTGGATCGAAGCATGCAGGAATGCTTCCAGCTCTCTCTGGACATTAGCCTCTCGTCCGTGCATTCGTCTGTCAGACTGTGTGATTCGTCGCAGCACTTAGAGCATCTTTACGAGCACAAGAAAAGCCGCGCGGTATCCCTATAGTTAACCTTTAAGTAGGGACCTAAGTAAATCTTTCTTTTATGCATTCTCAAACCCTTTAAAACTTGTAACTATGGGCAGTCTGTATCAAAAATAATTTCAACCGCGCCGTGGCCACTAACGACAGCCCAATCCTTGTTTGTGAAATAAAAAAGAAAAAAGGAAAAGTCCAAAAGTGGACTTGATTTAGGACTGGAGTCGAGTCGTATGGCAATCCGAAGCCGAGATTAACGTAGAATGACGTAATGGTTTAAGAGGATAGACAAACCCCTTGCCAGACGATGGTAGCTAAGAGTATATAAACATAGAGTCACGAGCGCAGAAGAGGTAGATCGTATGAGGGTTAGATGGAACGGCAAGGTTCGCACCCATAGTAACATAGTTACGTTACTCCAGGCTCGGATTATATGGTGAAACGTGCCTAGCAGAGGTAATCCAATAACATCAGTCCCCCCCCCCCCCTCTTCTACCTTCAACCTACTACCTTCTCACAGGCGGTCCTTTGCTGATTCGAGAGGTCGGTCCTGGCGTTTATTCTGCTTCCTTCCTATTCTCTCTCCGGTAACCTATTGTCCGATCTCCTTTTCACTCTCTTACCCAAACGCGATTTCACCCTTCGTTCCTAAGCGGTCAATAGTTATCTTACTTCAGGCATCAGCCCTTTTCAGGCGAGAGTCGTCACTGATATAAACGTATAAGTATATATTAGCACAGACATGCATGCAAGTATGTGCATAGGATAACACAGAGACACATTTGGTTATGCATACGCATGTTATACGTCAAAATCAAGAGGACGCAATCAACGGCATCATTTAACACATGCATATGCATGGTTGACGGCGAACGAAGTGCAATCGAAAAAAAAAGGAAAAAAAAACCTCATAGTCGTTTAGTAAGGACGCATAGCAGAAAAATGATAAATATTTACAGCTAAGATATAAAGTTGATTTATTGAAAATCGTTTTCAGCGCTTTTGCTCGACGAGTCAGGATGGAGTATGGGATAGTGAGAAATGTAATTCATCTCGAGGATATTTCTTGCCGAGTAATCTAATTTGAGGAGATACGAATTCAAAGAGATTCGTGGAATAAGATTCTTCGATATAGTCACTGGAGGCAATAACCATTGGACCACATCCGGTTCGTGTAAACTCCAGCAGCAGATGTACGACAAATATAGACAGATTTGAAGGAATCGAATCTTTTCATGGATTCGCCTCTGCACGATTCTTAGATTCTCCACGTGTAAATCGTATATCAACGTGTATGTAATACGTCTTGAACTACCTCGCCAAATAAATTGCTCGCAAAGATCAACTTGCATAATACAGTAAAAGTGGTATTCTCGTGGTGCACAGTAGTAAAGGTTGATTTAAAAGAGCTACAAAGGAAAGTGTCACGGCAATCAAAGAATTACCCTCGCAATATTTGCCAAGCGTTGAAGCGTGCATATCCGTCACGCACTCAAGAGTATTCGTATTCAAATAAGCTCGTAACCCGTGACCTGACCAATCTGGCTGGGCACATGGCGCCTGCTAATAACGCTGACATTTATTTGCATATTGGCTCGGGTTATCCGAACTCACAACGGAAAAGCCTGCCGCCGTACGTCACATTCATTCAGGCATCGATCAGAGTGTAGCGTCCATTCGTTCTTGGCAAATAGCTCCAAGACCCATATATATGAAACTGGCATCCGACTTAAAAAAAAAAATAATTTTTAAAATGCCACTCGATTGTACCCCGTTTGTACCACTTTAATTTTCGTTTGTACCTTAAAGAGTTCGAAACTATGGACGGGGCTAGCACCCGACTTTGGGTACAAACGACTCTAAATCCCATCCCTGCAGACAGAATTTAGTTTACTCAAAATAAGCAATCTTTTTATATAGTTTCAAACTCTTTGAGGTACGAACGAAAATCAAACGAGGTACAAACAGGTACAAACGGCGTAAAATCAAGTGGCACTTTAAAAATTATTTTTTTTTAAGTCGAGATCCAGGTACACATAGTTCCGAGACCCGAAGGTGATAAAAATATTGCAAGCAGGGAAAGAGAGAAGAAAAAATACGAAGCGATAGACGAAACAACGTGCACGCACGTGCGTATTCCGGCATTAAACGTTAACTTTGTATGCGAGAGGCATTACATTTTTGAGGTTATATCGACGCGAAACAAAATCGTGTACGTTAACGCCCCAGGACACCGAGGAACCTTCAACTATACCTAAAATTGCTCGTGACCTCGTGCTTGTCCTAGGGATGACGCTTACACAGGTAATTGACAATCACGTCGCAGCGCGAGCAATTATATTTTAATTAAGATCCCCGTCCAACGTGAAAACCCTTTCGTGACTTCGCCACTCCCATCGCCTCAACGACTCTCTCCGCGTTTCTCGCTGACAAGAAATTATAAGAACCGACCAATGGCAGAGCGAGAAGTTGACCCGTAGGATGAGTTTTCAAACTCTCAAACGATTCGAACTTCACTTGATACAGATACTTAGCGTTCGAATCGTTTTGCCAATTAAATCCAGACTGGACGATGGCTTATTTGATTGTGAGAGAAATTCATGTTAAAAAAATATTTAATTATTCAACGTCCGTATCAAGTCTTTTTCGGTAATAGTGGTTGATAACAGTCATATGGGTCGCATGGGACGTCACAAGACGTAAAGTTCTGCTATCCGTAATACATATGAAAATGGACTGCTCAGTTTGATGCTTATAAAAAAAAAGTCGTTGTGCGAGTCTAATTGTATTTATTTAAAAATAGTACAAAGCAGGAAGTACTCATCGGAAACTACGTCTCAGCTAAAAGTATCGAGAACTCTCGCGATGCTCAAACTATATAGACTGAAATGCAAATTTAAACGCGCTTCCGCGGCCCATTCACCTCCGACAGCACCGGAGGTAGGATGTAATTGAAACCTCGGCTCCAGCGAAGCAAACTTTCATCGTTGTGCCTGAATTGGCTGAAGCGTCATAATAAATCGGTCGATATCTCTCACCGTGAAGAAGAGTGCAAACGGTGATCATTCGGGTCTGCTCGAAGCTGCGGAAGTTTAACGAGAGGATACCGTAAATTCTAAAGAGCAGTGGAATAATTACTCCGACCACTCTCCCCAGCCATTATAAATTAGTCACAATAACAATTTCATTCCTGGCTTAAACCCATACGTCGATCATATGCGGGAGCTTGGAAAAAGATTTAAATGAATGCACTATACCGTATACATATGTGTAGCTGCAGTTAATTTAATATACTACTGATGGTATATGCAGATGAGATATATAGAGTCAATTATAGTGCTCCGAATGGAGGGTCCAGATGTAAATGAGGCGTAAGCGCGACTGCGATTCTGTACTGCAGTAGGCCAATAGCAGATGAGACCTAAACGTTCCCCAATAGGATCCACAAACGAGACTTAAGCACCATCGCTATACAGAACGTGCTGGAAACAAGCAGACGATTAGTAGGTGTCCACTGTGCTGTTCCAGGAGCGAATTTAGTGCGACGCAAGACTACGGTAATTGATTGGGAACGAAGAAAGAGATATAAATAGATTCGGAACAGTTCGTGAACCGTGACGCGCACGGTAATAAGTAACCAGAGTTTTAAGTTGAACAATTGAAAATTTAATTGTGAGAAGAAGATACTATTTCCACGAGCGCATGGATATGTCTTACGGAAACATACGAAACCTCGTAAACCCCCGTAACACGCAGCTTCCACTTTCTTCGTCAATGATAAATATGCATGTGCCACCACCGTGCCGTTTAATATTCCGCATACCGGCCGTTGCTGTCTTTCGCCGGTAGCGCAATTATTAGATAATCACAAGCGGGCACTGGCGCGCTTTAGATGAGTTGACGTGAGGATCAAGAGATGGAGTTTATGGATATTAATATTCCATTCCAGACGGAAAGCTCGCCTGGCTGTAACCTAGTAAGCCCTTGGGAGAATCCCGGTGCCATCTCTGGAATATCCAGTGTCCCATTGGAACGCGCACCCTAGGTGAATACTAGATGGGGCGCAGGTAGCTCTACGTGTCTTGATCACGCTCGACTTAACCAACCGTCGGTAATACAGCGTTAAAGACCAACAACGCCTGTGCGAGTTTACGAATATTATGGCAGTGCGCGCTGCTCGGGTTCGATATAAGTGCTGTGCCTACACACTCTCATGATTTTCTCTCTCACTGGTGATTTTCCGAATTTATTCAGCGCGACTGCAGACGCCAGCACCATCTACACAAGTTCTTCAGAGACTTTTTATATAGTGTTACCGAATGTAATCGGGCTCGAGCTCATTTAATTGACTCGAGATACTGTTACGGAAATACACTTAAATGACGTCATGTTATAAATAAAATTTCAGTGACTACGATGGTTTTAAATCTCTTTAGCAAAAACAAGCTTTCTTTGATGCCTAGAATTCCCACTAGTGAAGGATTTTATATTACTAAGTATGATCGATAGACTCGTTATGAAATTCTGCTATATGAAACTTCCATTCGTTTAGCAGATACACTAAAGAGCTTGTATCAGCCGTATAGTCGTTGATTCGAGTGACTAGTAAGTCTACAGGAATTTAAAAAATACGTGAAGAACAATATGATAGGACTCGTAATCGATAATTCCGTAATAACATTGAGACTGTTTAATTATTACGCTGATCCATTTTCTACTTAAATTGTCGAACCAATAAATAACATATCAACTAACTGGAGTAAATTCGTAAAACACTGTTTTCACTCAGCGACAGTCAGTCGGTGGCTAACGCTTGAAAACTCGTAACGAATCGTTAAACAATATGCGCTCATAAAATGATAAGCGGCGCGCAATTTACCAGGCTATATATTACGGTGAATTACGCGTTCGATAACGCACGTTACACGTAAAATCCATCACGTTCGAAAACATTGAACGAGATTGCGTGAACCATTACAAATTCACTAGTTGTTATGTATGATTCACTACATACCATCAGGCATTATAGATAGATGGTTCTCTGTGGTACAAATCGAGTTTAATGGGATCATCGTGACTTTTTGTTGGAAGAACCTGACAATTTTGATGATTTTTGTAAAAAGTGTGTCACAGGATAGAATTCATGTTCGTAGAACGTAAGAATGCTTTCAGCTGGGAGCGTGGCGTCTCCTGTAATCCGGCTACTCGGAGGCTGGTTGTGGAGGAGGGTCTGAGATCGGGGGTCACTGCTGGTACGGGATTCACGTTGACTGGACGTCCGCACTAAGCTCGTCATCAATATGGACACCCTGGAGGAGTCCAAGGTGTCCAGGTTGGCTAAGGAGAGGCGAACCGGGCCAGAGGGGAAACCCAGCAGCCAAAAGTCTCCGTGGCGGGCAGTAGTGGGATCGCGTCCGGGAGTGGAACCGCATTGGTAGCCTGGTCAATACGACTCGACCCATAACTTTTTTCATTTTTTTTTAATTTTCCCCATAAACAACATACATTTTATTCATACATAACCACGTTCAATAATTTTTTTTATTATGTTTTTGCAGATTTTAATTACGTCCCGAGGCACATTGTACAGTCGTATAGGTAGCGTCGACCTGCCGCCTTGCGGGAGATTTAAGTACTAACTACAGAATAGGCACAGAGCTCTTCAGCACGGAATGTTAACTAAGCGCATATATATACAAATATCTACTTAGACGAAATCGGATGTTTTTCAGCTGTTTTATCATTTCTTTACCTCCCACCGATCATAATAGATAGAAATTAAACTAATCTTGAAAGCCTAAATATTATGTTTCAATTATCCTGTGATGCGTTAAATTGGATCCATGGAATTCAGTATCCTTACCCTTATCCTAATATTGTCAGAGTCGGGTCACTTTAAAATACTAATCATCTACATAATCCAATGGTTAGTCTACTTAGCTCCGCAGCACCAAACGAAGAACATCATGAAAATTTGAACGATGTGAAAATTCAATAACCGCGTAGTCTGAAATTATAATAATCATCACAACCAGCAGGGGTACAATAACGATACCAGCACACCTACATATACTTCAGGATGGACAAATAATTCGGGCTTAACGAGAGGTGGCGTCGCAATAAAATACATGGGTTCTACTTTCTGTTTCTCACATGGCAAATGACAATTTAATTACTAGCTCTGCGGCATATTCGTTGCCATTTGGTTTGCCTCGTCGGTCTAATATCGATATTAAAATAAATATAAAAATCTCGCAACCGACCAGCGACGGATGTTGTTAATATGCGAAGCAGCAACTCCTCTGTGTGTACATACAAGCAATACCGATAAAGCAACCTAACAGTATTTGCATTTAATACGCTTCCCTGGTTTTCCAACCATTTCACATATGATCATTACGTTATTTTACTCAAACATGACGGCCGTGAGAGAACATTAGTTACGCCCGGTGTCTGGTATTGCCACAGTATAGGTTCAACGTTCCCAAACATTGATATTGTAATTATCTACCGCGAATCCCATGTGCATTATTAATATATGCGTTTCGCCCGTTAATGCCAAATTCGCGGCTAACAAATAGCTACGAAACGAAATATACCTCAGTTGCGTTTTTCAAGAGATCCCACTAAAACACGTTACGTCATCAGTATACCCATTCGATGAAAAAATACAGATATTCAGTCTCGGTATGTCACTGTTGACGAATTTACAAATTCAGAAAGAATGAACTCTGACAAAATTATATTTCCACCTGGACTTTTGTCTTGCTTCACGGATCTGCAGATGTCGAAAAAAGGAAACAGCCAACATTACGGCATAGCTGTAAATGCAAGACTATACCCAAGGAAATATTAAAATCGGCTCTCTTTATTTGAATACACGAGAAAGCGTTAGGATACCGGCTATATTTCTTCTCTCGGCGGATATGAAATATCATATGCTCGTTTTGCTCGCGAAAGGAGCTACCCGGGACGGCCTACATCTGGAATATTCATTCATTCGTACCGATATCATCAATCTTAGGGGGGTTGGTCTCCAGCGCATATCTCGCCCGGGAGTTCACGTCATTTTTTTCTCATTTCCACTCCCGCTTACTCTTCGCCATCCACGTGTTTCCATAGAAAAAAAAAAACTGTCAATTCAGTGTATAAAATCACGGCAACCCGATGGTTCACACACATACACATATATATATATATATATATATATGTATATATAACCCAGCAACTTTCCAGAGTCCATTAAGAAAAGAGCGTCGATATTTATGAATATCCGCAGCTCCGCGTCATACTGATCGATGTATACTTAAAAGTCAGTATATATAAATCACTAGACTTTCAGGCCGTTCCTTTCCAACGGAGACGGGCCCCGAGTCTTGGATACGGTAGCAACGTTTTTTCAAAATCCTGGACCTAACCCGTTTAAAATTCCTGAATGAAAAGCGAAAACGAAGAAAAGTGGTCAAAGATTAGAAAAAAAAACGGACGGCGAAGACGAGAAAAAACATTCAACGATTTCCACGCGGCCACTCTCGAAGAGTAGCGACGTTATCTGTGATATGGAGACTTGAAAAGTCGCTCGGCGTATTTCGGAGTGCGCGGTAGCGTAACAGTTCGTGCATTAAAAATGATGCGACCCTCGTTCGTTTCCTACTCTTATTTTACCGCCGTCTTCCTTAACTCTCTTATTATGTCTGTGCAGCAAACGTGACCGGAGATGTGGCGCGCCGAGCCGCAAACAAAAACCATAAAGTCTTACAAGCAAGAATTCAAAGTGCGAAGAAGTTCGATGCTAACGCGACGGATAAATCAGAAAGGGAGTAATCGCCGGTAATGCGGTCTGTCCCGAGTCTACCAGATATCGACCCAAGAAGGACCTTCGAAACACGGCCCTAAGAGTATAACACAATATCGCATAAAAGGAATTGAAAAAATTACAAATTTGTCTATCAATGTAAAGCATCCAGCTGCTATATGTAAATCTTCCTGAAATCGACAAAAATAATTTAAATGAATTAAATAAATTCAATGCATGTGTGATTATTCATGATATATCCCAATTTTGATATACACCGGTGGATACCGTTACAGGCAGCGTATGGTAATGCCATCTGCAAGTGGGTTAAGACGCGCGAGTTTCCGTACCAGATTTTCTAGGACACGTCAGCCTCGCATGCAAACCATGCGAATAAAGGCGAATCTAACGCAACCGACTAAATCGGGTCTAACACGAAACGAGGAAGAACCGTTAACGTGCATTCTATGCATGCACCCTGTATTCGAAGAAGTGAAATAATCGCATTATAATTGCACGGCACAGACGATGCACGATATTCACAGTCATTAACTACAACGTCGTAAATTACAAATAGCCAAGTATAAAAATAAAATTATGTACTGTAAAAAATGTCCTGGAAGGAACGAAAATGAAAACATTTTTCAAAAGCGTTAATTCGTACAACAATTACGATGTAGAGGATGTCGCATATTCGTCCTGACACAACGTTAGCCGTGATTATGTCGGCTAATACATGACATTCTTCTTACTAACCTCCGCCTAAAATACAGCTTAACTAATATGGAGCAGCAATATATGTATATGATTCCCATCGTGTTTCGATTTATCATCCACCTACTAGCACGATGCTTTCTCACTGCCATAACTTACATGAAAAAGATATATATATATATATCGAGGAACTCGTTAACCGAAGATAGCATCAAGATAATGATTATCCGAGAGCGCGTAGTACGTGATCATCGATTTCGATCGATCGGACCTCCTCACGATTATACCTACTGAACACCCGCTACATTGATACGATAGGTCGTACCTATAGATATATTATACATATACGTAATCCAACTGACTATATCTATATACTTGGTATACCATACTAACCCAACACACTGTAGACTAGCAAGTGGTCACTCGTGCCTACTTGTTCGCCAACACGCTAGTGCCCTCTATCCCATAGCTACTGGCCGACAAACTTTTCCTAGGTGGGAAAACAAATTGTTTCCGTCGGCTTCCCCGACAAGTGGAGCTATTAACGCAGGGGAAAGGGAGCCACGCAGACCGGTAGGAACAAACGGGCACGCATCAGCAAAGCACCGAGAACTTTTCCCGATATAAAAACATTGACGCAACGTGACGCACCGAAGGAACCACCCCCCATGGAAAGGGTTCATGGGAAGCCAGCACCTGGTACCTACAACGTTCCGGCGCTCATTCCCTAAACTGTCCACGAGCTGAACCCTTTGGGGGATTGTCTGCTAGTGTCACGCCCCAAAACGCATAAATCATGAGAGCAAAAAAGATTTTTTGGATACCGGGACGAGCGAGGGTATGACATGGGGTGAGGTTAACAATCAGCCGCGAGAGAGAGGCCGATCATAAAAAAAAGATGTACAATAGTCTTTAAAAATATTCGCAGTGAGCATACTTTATATTGTTCTAATTTTTTTTTTCGAATGCTCTTTGCTCGTTGTTATCCAATGTAGATGGACGAAGCATTTGTTTACTGTCGTCCGACCTTTGGAAACGAAGGAAGTTTTAAAGGTCAAAGGCGTCGGGGCCGGCACATGAAATATAATCTTGAAGAACAATTCATGAAAACCGATTAAGACTTGCATGTGCTTTATGCTATGTATGTCTGGCTGTTTTCATCTCTTAACTTCTAGACCGCCGAACACCTTTATATGCACATAGGCACGGAAAGGGCCGCTACAATTAATTAATATATGTATATAACTAATATAGCTCCGCCGTATGTCATTTAAATACATCGAGGATTGGAAAAAAAACTGCACAAAAAGGTATGGAGGTCTAGAGGTTAATTATTGTCAGATTAGGTTATGCTCGAGCAAGTGGGGGATATCAATGATAACGACTGTACCGAATATGCGGTATACCAATGAAATAGCAGTCGTCGTGCATCCAGAATGATACTGGACAGTTTAGTGACAGTAAACAGCATTCGGTCATAGGCCAGCGGAACAGCCGGAACCAATTTTCCAGTTAACGCCAGGATTATTAATCCGCGTCATCAGCGAAACCTAGCGAGCAATGGTAGGCAAGCTGTTAGCCGGGAAATCGGAATTGATGGCGTTTGTCCGCGCAACGCGATTCAACAATAGGAGCCAAACGAATCGGCAATGAACGGCCGACGTTCCCCAAGGGCCCGGACGAAATAATTATTACGCCGTAGCAATGTTAAATCCACTCCCGCAGGATTCAACGCTATCCGCTATGGGCCACCGGCCACTGTTCCATAAGCAGAAACATTAACGTATAGGGATCGATAGAATGGACGAATAGTCATTTACCGGATATTAACTATAGCCCTTAATGGAAGCCATGGGAGAAAGAAGGACGGAAAGAAACAAAAGGGACTTAACGAGGATACCACCTAATAGCACTATGGCTTCCTGGGATACGCAGAAATTCTCTGACCACCATGGTAGAAAACGTGCACGTTCCACGTTCCTGCGTACCAGCCACGGGGATCTAGAGTGCAATCAAGCAGAAGCATTAAATCCGTACGATCGACTGTTCAATTTAATTGAGAAAAAATTTTGACCAACATTGGCTCTAGGTATATGGATTAGATTATAAGGCGCAGGATGCAAATCAGAAAATGGCTGCCGTAAGCGAAATCTTTAATGACTGCGTTGCATGGTCATGAATCTGCTTTGTCAGGTGCGAATGACGTCAGCTTCTTGCGATAGTTTACCAACGCACTTACGGATTACCATGGACCCTCCCGCGACGGTAATACAATTTTTATCTCGATCATTTCGATTCAGCGACTTTATAAGAAAACAGAGGGAGGATGAATGGACAGATGAGACATCTCATGATTATAGGGACGTTACAGTGCGGAACGCGGGAAAATGCCATTGAGTGAAATAGAATGAAAAATTATACGGTAAACTGGAAAAAATCCATTTTGAGTGAATCCGCCGATTGATTCGAAAGGTAGCTGAGCTCTACATAATTGGATTTAGAAACGTTTTATCAATGCCAACGAGCGATACCATCTAGGCAGTATTCTTTATATGTGAAACGAGGAGTGTCGGTAATACAGATTTCTATCCTTTATATGATGCCTATATCACACTATAGAACTCAAGTGCTTCGATAGTTTTGCTAACGATTTCCGTGTCCTATTCTCAGAAGGCATTTCAATTTGGATATATCGTAATTTTCCGTGATTACGTTGCGAGTGAAACGTCGATGTAACGATTAGCGTTTGCTTTTATGTCAATAAATCTAAATTCGCCGCGGTGGAAAATCAAAATAAAATCTATTGCAAAATTAGAAGCTATTTAAGAGCTCATTAAGTGTCCTAATTGAAATTTTTAAGCTTCACCCCTTTTAGACAAAATCTGGGGCGGTGCTAGCTGATGAAAAATACGTTGGAACCGCCACAACGTAAAGAATTAAACAATTGACACAAATAAAAGATAGGAATTAAGAGGTAATTAAGTGCTTCAAAAATATGCCACAGCCAGATTTGGATTTCATCCCCTTATCCAAACACACCAACCCTATCTCGCAATGGTAATGGTAATAAATGTTTGGTTTTTTAATAAGGGGATGAGTTCCAAATCTGGCTGCTGTACATCTTTGAAGCACTTAATTAGCTCTTAAATCCTGCGTTTTATTTGTTTCAATTTTTTATTGTTTATCTTGTGGTGGATCCAACTTTTTTTTCGAGGTAACATGGCCACAGATTTGGACTAAAACGGATGAAGCTCTAAAATTTCAATTAGGGCACTTAACGAGCTCTTAAATAGCTTCTAACTTCGAAACAGATTTTATTTTTATTTTCCATTGTGACGTTCCAGCTTTATTGACGTCTTTCTTTGATTATTTTTCAACAGCAACCCATAAATCGGATATAACAGAAACTACCAACCCTTTCTCTCGAACCAATCACTCTGTAATGTTCAAAATAAAAATCTAAATATATATATATATACATGCCCACCAGCAGGATCTTTCAATAACCTCGTCGATATACCCTGCATGCAAAATCGCAATCAGCACAGAATATCGGCGATTACGCGCTTTCCGATTTGAAACGATTAAAAATTAACGTTAAAGCCATAAGCTACGATTTGGGATTAAGCAAGGCCTTTAATGGTTCGATAAATAGATAATTGCGAACTCGTCTGTATATAAACCGCCAGAACGTACGGGAATAGAGAAACAAATTAACGTACTGAGTTATGAAATCAGACGAAGGTATATATATATGTATATACATATATCCTCTGAATACATTTCAAATATACATATTACTGATACGATGTAAATAAATATAATAATTTTGCACATAATATTATGTCAACGTATAATTATGACAAAGAACTTTTTATCAAACAAAATAATTTTCGACTTTTTTTGTTTGTTAACAATCACAAAATTTCTGGTAGATACTTACGAAAATATCATGAAACACCGTATCGCCCCTTAAGCCATAGAAATTTAATTACCAAATTATGAGCGCGTGACCATGGCGCGTCGCTCGATTTAAAAATACTCAATGGCTTGCACCTAATGTGTCCTAATGTGCCGTTAAAATAATGAGTTTTGCAGTAACGGGTACCTATAACCAAAAGACGTATATTACGAAGGTGGCAGCGATTACAGCGCACCACGTGGTAGAACACTTTACTCTCAACATTCGTCTCAGCGAAACTCCATGCATACGAATATAATTCCCAGGCATGAGAGCGGTCACGGCGTAAAGTAAATTATCGCAATTCCGTGAGTCTCATAGCAGGTTGAGTATCTCGACCTTTCCTAAGAATTCACTGCGATAAATGGGTGACTCGATAAAATAAAATCGTAAGAAGATCGCACAGTACCTGTAGTACAATATATCACGTATAACACACTACTAAAAAATATATACTATATTATATACAAACGCACAAGAATTTGATTTCTGATAGAAACACAGCAACGATTCATTAAATTTATATACGACCCAAATTCTTACGGACTGCCCTGGGAATTCTCTTAAAAATGCATAAATTCATATTCCAATTCAAAACTAAACAAACGTCAGGTACGTGATGGCGAAATTAAAGCATGTAAATGATATACCGTTGGATCACCCCCATCTATTCGAAAAGACCGGACGCTTTAAAACCGCGTACCAATTATATCACGCAAACAGAAAGATAGCACCAGTAGATTACTCGTATAACTAAAAACAATGTAGAAATAAATCAAACAAATTTTTTCCTCCCGGTTGAAAATTTTTCTTTCAATTTTTTTCCCCCGCGCTCCTGTACGACCGACTGACCTTTCCACCCATGTACGTGTGTAGGTATAGGCAATTACAGTGATACTGAGAATTCATATCAAAGAATACATATATCGCGTGCGATGGAAAGAGCCGACCTTTATTACAGGAAAGGCTGAGCAAACAAGGGAGCTGCAAACCGCAAAGTAAGGAACTCATTCTGTATATCGAGTGTAACAAAATCGACGCCGTCGTTAACGTTCACGACGGTTACAGCGGATGAGAAAATTGGAAACGCGCACAGCCCGCTACATCGTACAGTATAATATCATCACGATGACAGTGAAGCTATGTCACCCGATATACCGCTATTGCAGATTTATTATTGTATTGCAGAATCGCGACGTCCGACAGCTTCTAATAATTACATGACTTCCCTCTATATAACCGACAATCATAACTGCAACGTGTACTACACGTGGTGCGTTCAGTTTATTGTTAGTCCCAATGACGTAGACAGCTATTCGTAATCTCGTAAGAATAGGAAGAAAATAAGGAAAAGAGGAAAAATTGATACCGTAAAAAATATTGACTTGTGTTTTTCTACACTTAGAAGTGTACTTACTTTTATGTAATACGCAATTATGAAAATGACGTTGCACAAAGCGAAAACCTTACGAAGGACGTTACATCCGGTGTCGATTTCCAGTGACACATTGTAGGATAGAATATACAATGAAGAGTTGTTGTCTTTCAATTTACCTCTATCTCAGAAAACTGTTACCATTGAATCCACTGGATTGAATTGAAACTGACAAGCGGGATGCTTGTATAAGTGGTTAACTAATTGTAAGTATCTTCGTTAGTGGACTGGGAAGATGGAATTTTGGTCTGTACAACTGTCAACTAGGAGAGACCTATTTTTTTTTATAAAAGCAATTTGCATACAGAGCACAAAGTGCCATTGTGCTACGAAATTGAAGAGCTCGCGTCAATTCGTATTCCGAGTTACTATTTCGTAATGTGACGTAACGCGAACGACTAACGAAGTCTTCCATTCGAGTAAATTATCGACAACATCTACCGAGGACCGATTACACGGTTAAGAAGAATCATCGAAGCTATCAATTTTACTCGTTAAAACATCCCACCCGAAGCGGAAGTGGCAGTAAGCAAATTAAACGTGCATGAAACCATATTCATATATATAAACAATCTCAGGATATGCAAACAGATACTGATGAGTGTCATTTGTATTGAAATTTCAATATTCATTTAAGTAAATAGCCACCAACGCTTAAACTAGTTATACCTTGAAGTACTCGATGAAAAGTACATTGTTTTAAGGACAGTCAATTATTTGGATGTCTAATTATTAGAATTTATTTTATTTCTTCGAACCAACAGCAACGATAAAAGATCTAATTTTTGTTTTAGCAAACATTTGCTAAGTATAGCTGACTGGTGCCTGTACCGATTTGGAAACTTCTTATGGTATGAGACATACGGATTCAATTACGTTATATTAGGTTGGTTTAGATTGGATATACCTAGATATGTCTAAGCATGCGCAACATTGCGACTCACCTCTTTCACTTTGTCGCGACGTTGCCGGGTGATCGGGTCCTTGTCTTCTCCGCCTACGATTTTTGGAAGTTTTTCACCAGGTGCTGGTGGTACGGTTATCAGGGTTTCTTCGAATCTTGCGTTAACCACTAAAGACGAGGAACTGCTCATTTGCACTCGCGAATCACCAGCTAAATCTGGTTTCTCCAAAGTTTTTTGATGTTGATATTCCTCGTTGATTTTCGCCTGAAATTTGCCAGGGAGGAATATTTCGGTCGCCAATTCTTACTTCCGATACGTATTTTTTTAAATTATTACGGAATATGACTCAAATGACTAAATATACCGTCAAATCCAGGTGTGAAATGCCTTATTACATTCAACTGGTGACTTGTAAAAAGCAATGAACTTCACGGATAACGTACCCTATAATGGATGACGATACTATCGCAATGTCAATGATATTACCTATCTTATTTATGTACTGATCAATATTGATTATTTACTATCATTAATTATCAAAATGAAGTTTAAAGACTTGTAAAGGATCTTACTCAATTTCAATATATCGCGTAAATAAAAATGTCACTAAACTTTCTTAAGAACGTAATTCTTTAGCCAAGTAAACAGAAGTAAATATATGTATAATTCATTCTAGGCAATGAATGTCTGTCTGTCGCAAGTTATCAGTGTACTTACATGTTGATATGAGTACACAAGGAACATGTGTCCGTCTGGCGGATGTAAACAAACAGAACAATGCACTTCTAGTGCTATATGCTAACTGACATTCGAGACAGAAGACGGAAATACATTTAATACATTGTCTACCGATTAATTAAGAAACCCAAGAGTATACGTAATATGATAAAAATAGAATCGCATAACGGGAATAAATTAAACATGAACTGCAAGAGTACAGAGTGTAGGAAATAAGGATCGTAAACAACAAATGTTAAAGTAATATTTGTTGACTCTATTTGGCAACTGAAAAATTCCTCGGACCTGGAGTTTTTGCGAATCATCGTTAGGATGATTGTAGCGGGTAACTGCATAACCGTGGCGATGTAGACCGACGGGGATGGCGTTTGGATGGCCACCAAGTTCCTTACGTCCCAGAGCATGCGGCGGCGCCGGTATCAGCAATTCTGGACCCGCTTTTTGCATATATTGATACACCCTGTAAACACTATTCACTGCCGCGCCTCCGGTACCATTACGAAAATCTGGCAGGAAAAAGAATGCGCCAAAACACACGATACCAAACGTCAAAAACACTAGAAATATGAGATACTTCTCGCGTGGCCTAAAAGAACGACGCGAGAACAGCGGTACAGGGACGCCGTTTACAAAACGCTGATACGTTGGCAAAATTCCCGTGGACGTCATTTCGCGGAAGCTCGTTTTCTCGCGACACTCACGATCCGAACACCCGTGTTGTTTCCCTTTTCTATCCGTCACACGCCATTACAGTCCTACGCAAGCACCACCTGCGTGTAGGACTCAGCATTTCACGCGAACGTCAGCGCCATCCCTTTCACAACGGAGTATACGATAAACGCAAAAGGTCTTGCTGACGAGTATAATCTTTAGATGAGAGATCGACCAATGGGCAAGATACGTATTTATAATACCATCATACGGACCCTCCGGATATTTCGATATTTCATAGAGGTTTTAGGATGTTTTACTACCTGGAGAAAATTAAACGTACAAATGGATGTCTGTATTTCATGTATTCAGGTATATGTATTATATTGTGGACAAGAACCCAGATGAGTATCATACATGACTTTACCAGCATTCGAAAACGAATTTGACTTAACTGTTTCAATAATGTTCCATTACTCGTTGTACTTTAGGACCTTTGTAAATCTGTAGATGGCGGCAGGCATTCATAAATTGATAATGGCTATTATACTTTATTTAAACCATATTTTAAAGGTTTTATAATCTCAGTGACAATGATTATCTTACACTTATTGAAATAGTGGAGAAAGTTATTTTTTTCTATGTCAATGCATATATGTGTATCTAAAAAAATGATATCTGATTTAATATTTTTGTAAATCAGTCATTTTCAGGATACCTTAACTTTTATGTTTGTTCAAACGTTTTTAAATGATTCGAGTATGTGTTTGAAAACGAGCTGAGATGATTGAAAGCATCGTTATTTCTCAATTTATTGAATGCATTTAATCGAGTCATACGATGCTCTTACTACTTTAGCATGTAGTCTACCATTTTACGTTGTCGGCAAGCAGTTTATCTTCAGATTCATTACAGAGTGGATTGGCTTTCTATAAGCAATTTGATGTTCATCTGGGCAAAACTGACTATATAACATGATTAAACGTAGTACATTTCAATGATTATAAAGTAATATAATTTACATCTGTGATTACATGCATTTTGGATTACTGTAATACGTATGTACGTTCACTGTTAATATATTTTTTATGTTGCAAGAAATAAATTATAAGAAATTACATAGGTTCAGTACACTTCAAAATGATTTGCAAGGAAGATGTTGTGTCAACAATGAAACATATGTGTGAGATGGTTTAAAGTTTTACATAAAAAAGATTAATCAATAATTAAAATAATCATGTATTTTAATAATTATCACATTTATTCTAGCTTGCACGATATTAGTGTTGATGTGCATTTTTATAGCATATTCCTTTTTTGAGCGTATCTTTTATTTCTTGAATGAAATCGTTAATACAACAAAGAAGGACAATTTTGGTACATTACTGGTCCAAGCATTTGGTTTCAATACAGTTTCACTGATAGTCATTATTATTTGCGGCATATCTCTTATGGTAAGAAACTCTTAAAATATTTCTTTTTACATTCTATTAATTGAAGGAGATTAATATTTACTTATTTATTAGGCGGTTACATGCAACATAGGATGTCCATTAAACTACATTTGGGAGAATGGACAAAGGATCTTTATACCATCTTTAATAATATCCTTTTTCCTTCTGCGGATTATAAAAATAGTAAGGATGTGAAAGTTACATGTTGCTAAAGTCTTTTCGTGGACCTTAATGATCATAAATATATAAATAAATTTTGTACGTAGGATGAGTGCGACCTATATACATCTTTGAAGATTCGATCCTTGGGTGGACTGGATTATGGAAGTGGTTTAGCTTACAGCTATTTCTATGGGTATTTAAATATTATCCTATCCTCTATGGGAAGCGAGTACAAAGGTTTTTCTTTTTTATTCTCATTTGTCAATCAAAGTCATTTAAGTCAAACCTTAACTTAATAATATTATTATTACTTACAGGCTTACGACATAATATCGAGCTTTTTGAAGCTCGCGAAGGTGTGCCCATCCCAGTAAAGAAATTATTTATATTAATTCCTGCATCAGCGCATATTCCATCTGATCTTAAACAAGTTTCACACGACTGGATGGAGAGTACAAAAGTTAGTTGATTATTCGTAAATAAATTCTAAATTACGTTCATTTGTGACATAATATTTGTACTTCACACGTTCAGAAAGTCGTTTCAGCTGAGATAAACCGCGCTGGCGTGAAAAATCGAGTATACTCCAATACAGTGTATAAAATTCATCCTGAAGGAGAAGGAAGCGGTCATCGACCAATTTATGTCGTTATTGAAGGTGCTACACCAATGTTGACTTTTTATGAAGTATCTCAACACGCACATAAAGATTCGGGTAAGTTCCGATCAAGACAACAAGAGATTACACTATCTCAAGAGCATTGCTGACTATCCCGAAAATAATATGACAGTAGTTTGTTCCAGAAAATTTATTTTGATTTTCATGTAAATTTAATTTTATCTCTCTTTCAGATACGTACAGAAGATTTACAAAAGAAGTCGTAGAGTTGTTTTACAAAACTCTTCAGACATTGTTGAACACTAATCCAGATTATCAGGATGCCTGTGAATTGGTATACTACGAAGGTATTATTGTTTATTTTATATGTCGCCACAACAAAACGTGATGAATCGTGATGAAAATAATCTGTTATTTCTTTATGATATAGAACTGTTTGTAAATATTATCCACCATTTTATAGATTACGGACCGGATGGTAAGCGTGTCAATGTGGCTGAAATAATACTGGAAAGAATACGAAAGTTACTTCACAATCGTAAAACAGAGAATGAAGAAAAACTGTACTTTAAAAACTTCTAAAGAATTTAAAAATTATATCAGCCAAGAAAATCTAACAGTTCTACAAAGAAGATTGCAAGTCTAACTACTAATCATGTGTAACATGGGAATTTATTTCTTTTATTACACGAAGGACGAAGTTTGTAAGCCTCTTTTATAGTATAAAATACAAATTACATATTTTCAAGAAAAAGCTTTTTGTACGATGATATTTTTGTGATAGAGAATAAATGGCAAAAGTAAATAAAGTGACTTCCATTTTAATATAACAAGGATTCACTGCTCGTGACCCAAGTACCGTTTTTTCTTTTATTTTATTATAAACAATCGTTTATCATTGCTTTGTTATAATTTTATCAATATTTCTTTTATTCATTTTAAATGACTTGACACACAGAGAGCAGAATATCTCCAAACATCGAAAAAAATATTTATGCTTACGCCACGCACGCATATTTCATTTATCTAACATCCTGTTATACAGTCATATTATTTGGGATGTTGTTTTTATCGTCAGTTTCTTTTCCTTTTCCATTCTCTACCTCTTCGGTTCTTTCTTGTTTCCTATGCTTCACTGTCCACACATTCATACAAATGGTCATTGAAAGGAATGCACATTGAAGACAACCCATTCTAAACGGTAGGGATCTTCTGGTTTTTCATATTTCTTCTCTTGATTCATATAACAAACCCATAGTTACTAACATTATTCCACAACCTAAAGAGAGTTCAAATACTATGCAGTACAAGTACTTTCTTCGTGCTTTACAATCACTCACTCTCACATTTTCCTCCCTCAATCGTTACACTTTCTTCTTCCTCGATTATTCGCACAAATCTGCATTAAGTAATCTTACGTACCATCCACTTGCACTTGACTGTGACTGCGAATTTCCATCCCATTACTTCTTAAATTTCGACTATTGCTTCTTGGTTACTTTTTTCATAATTGAAGTGACTCGCATGATTCTCTCGCATGCACGAACGTCTCTTGATTGATGGACAAATGCGGTTTCTGAAAATCCTCTTTGCTGAGTACATAACGAATTACATAGAATGTAATTCCTTATGATGAGAATTTAAGTAATTGTAACGAGTAAATTGATGAAAACTCAATAGTGTGTAAGTAGTTATATCGTACACGAAAGGAAAAAATTAATGACAATATTTTGCTTTTCGTGTATCGCCTTCAATTATTTTTTCCTTTCGTGAATTGTCGTCTGAATTTTCAAAATCGTAAGCTTCAATCCTTCGAATCATGTATTACCTACATCATAATTTTGTGAATTATAAGACTGAAATTTGGGAAATCGTGTACGGTTTGTTATATTTTTTAAAATTCCTTGTTCGCTACGCAGTGCGCACAGATTCTTATTTTTATCTTTTCCCAGTTTAAAATAATCTATAGTTTTTACTTGACGTCGATGCCATTCTACATAGAATAAGGCTAAGGATTTTTTGGTTTATTAAATACAATTATTTCTCATAATCCGTCACATGGATGGGACGCAAATTTTGTTTTTCTCCGGTGTTTTTATTCGTAATAAATACTTGCACATTAGTACACAATAAAGGATTCAGGGTATGTGTCGGGTGTTGTAAGAAACATGTACTCGCTTGGGGACAATTTTTGTTTTCTCAGGAACATTTGAATCCTTTTTAATTTTTTCACTTTTTTGTGTCTTTCTTTCTTTCCCCCGCACTACGTATTTTCACGTGGAAAATTTTATCTTTTCTTTGTTCCACGTTATTAGTTTCATTTTCTCATTGGGCTACTTCGGATTGTACACATTTGTATGCTTCGTCACAGCATGTAGTTTTGCATTTCGCGTCACGATTAAAAGTAATAAAGTACTTAGGAAAAACATCGAATATTTATTTTTCATACATATGTACAGTCAAGTTGTCAACCACGCTGAAGAATTTCATTCTGGCGTTTTTCGGTGGGAAATCGTAGCACTGAAGGAATATAAGAGGAAAGAAGGATTACCTTTCTAATTTTTTTTTTTCTTTGAGGAAGTTCAGAAGGTTCTTACCGAAGTAATGGAATAAAAGGAAAAAATTGTAAAAGAAAACAATCTGGGGTACATTTAACAGTCCAAATTATCATTTTTCCGCTTTCTCCCTCGCGCAAGACGTTTTTTCTCCTTTGGCAAGTTTTGATCTTTGTCATTCTGGCTTCATCAAACAAGGCTTTTAATTTGTTTTCTAATCTCTTCCCCTCTTTTTATGTCTCCCTGATCCAATATTCATATACATATCATTGAATCTTCAATTGCTCGTCACGTATTGGACGAAATTTTATTCAGAGTTCACGTAATTCACAGAGTCAACATTATCAGACTTGTTTCTCCGTTAATTTCGACTGATAATGAACTCAAAAAAGTACAGGAGGAAGGGGGATGGGACAGACACGAGAAAGAGAAAAAACAAAACAAAGAATAATGTCTCTTTCGCTGTAGTCTCCATTGTGCCGGAGCAGGAACAAAAAAAATGGCAAACGACAAATGCAATTTGCATTTTGTATTCGCATGCGCGTAGCCACTCACGCAAACAAAAATTATAAGAGCGAAAAAAAATGAACGGAAAAATATACAAAGTAAATGAAACCGTGTGAGATCAATGTTTCATGGGCCAAATAGATGCCCGGCGCCAAAACGCCCTTTAACCGTAAGCTTAAAATCTAATTAAAACATACGATTAAATAAGTAAGTAATAGCTCGTTAATAATTGGAAGCGCATATGTAGCTGTCTCCATATCGAGAGAAACGCAACGACAGTAATTTCAGGAAGTAAAAAAAAATGCGACCGCTGACCAGATAGTCTCGCGCGAGGTTTGTCGAGTCCCACAATCAATATTATGCGTATGTACGTACGTATATATATTATATATAAAAAAAAGAAAAGTCAGGATGCTATGTTAAGCAAATATCACATCCTCTGGACGTTTTTCCAGAAAACGAACCAAATGTTAAGTCATTAATTCTGAATAATGAGTAAACAATATTTAAAGAGACTCTGTAACTCGCAAGCAGTTGGTATTAACGATGATACCAAAGAGCTTTGTGCTGGCTAACTGACAACACGTATCAGCGGAGGAAGCATTTATGCTAATTATGAAAGAAATAATACAACAAAAAAAAGCGTGAAATATGCGTATAAGAAAAGGGTTGCGAGAGAGCCCGTTATTATTTTAAGTACTCTTGGAAGGAACCAGGCAGGTCCTCGATAAATTGAACTCTTTCGATCGCTCCGTTAAATATAAAGTATAATAGGATTATTCATCGTATCACCGATACCGTTTTAACTTACATATCACAACAAATGAACATCACTTGTTACTCAATTAAGTAATTCTAATGCGAAAAACAAAAGGAAATAAACGAAAAATATTATCGGAGGAGAAAGAGAGAGAAAGAGAAAGAATGTTACCTTCCATTTAAAAAAACCAGCCTTTTTTTCATTATAATTCAACAATAACTTTCAAGTTAAATTAAAGAACAACCGAGAACACTGCAAGCACAAATGATCAGGTACTTTGTTCCACGATTTGCCTTCGATATTTCTCCCATGTTAATTTCGCAAAAAGAAACAGAGACAAAATTAACAAAACAATCTTTCTTTTTGCACTTAGATAAGCTTTACCGTGGTTAGGCAACGCGAACGACCTTGCTCACTTTTCTCTGCTCTGTATTATTTACAGCGATACTATTAGTCGCAATCACTGGATTCCGTTTCTTTTTTTCATTTTTAAGAAATACGGAAGGGAAACAAGAATAAAGATTCTAATGCTTGTTTAAAATGAGTCAGGAATACCTGAGATAAACTTCGGTTCTAAAGTATTTCCTCGCAGTGTGTTCTGATTCATATCCGAATCATGCGATTGACTAGTCAGCCATTTTGATAAGACAGCAATAAGAAAAATAAGATGAAAAATAATTTAACATGTTCCTTAATTGTCATGAATGCCTCGTATTTACAAAATATGGGGAAAACGATGAACGTACTCTGAGTAGGTATCAGCACGGCGACTGTTAGTAATCATGGCGATAAATCACGAGAAAGTATATTTAAAAAGGAAGACAGAACAGGAAGAAAATATACAAGGAATCGTATTAAAATTCAACGAGTTATCTTCTTGGCGTCTAGTGAAATTTTTGTGAATTCCATCATCTGAGATATAATTGATTGATAAGACAAACGTTTGAATTCGTTTGAATTGTTAATGACAACATGAAGTTATATAATTTTACTTTCTCCTTTAATCAAGAATAAAAATCAACAATTAACCAAAAGAAACCTAATTCAGAACACAAAACGTGGTGATCTGTCGTGATGCAATTTTCGATGATGGATCGTATTGAATCCCGGAGAAATAAACACTGAGAAATAAAATGAGGTCTAAGAAATACTCCCAAATTTCGAAATCCTAATTGATCGCGTCATTATAGTTTCTTTTTTTATCCTTTCTTTCCCTTCTGCCATTGTGTCCTATACTGTGACTTTACGAAATGCATTGTCGCCTTTTGCTTCTCCGAATATGTATTCGTTCCCTTTTACTTTCTTTGATTGTGAATGATGATCCCATGACTTGAGAAACAGTGGCTCAGTACGTCGATGACATTAAATACATTTTGTATGATGGACTAGCTTCGGATTATGACTTGAACGTAAGTTAATGTCATTAACAAGCCGTTGTAGGTTCAGGAATATGCTGTGGAAGGATTACAAAAATAAAATTTGTACCGTTCCCTTTTCTTCCCTCTCGTGGATAAAATTGACAAATTCTTTAAGAAGGAATTATACGAATACTGTTCAGTGGTTTGGTTGTCTACAAGACTAATTGTAAGAATATCATGGATCAATTATTTCAAACCTATCATAGACTATTCGCTATGAATGTCTGCAATGATTCCAATATGTGATTAAAGGAATCTCCATTCGATTTGAGAAAGACCAACCCACAGCATATAAGCATAACAAGTAAAAACTGTACTGATTCTCAAAGTGTTAGCCTTGTGTCCAGTGTTTTCTAGCATGCTCTCGAAACATGATAAGTGTGTCCCCATTATGTTCGCCTGACAAACGTGAGATACGCCTGAGAATAATTTGAGTAATTTTTCCAGCAGGTTGAAAATAGTCGAGTGAATTAAAAACCGTGTGGATTCGCTGTCGACATTCTAGAGGGCTATATAAACCATTGTAGAAAAGTCGAGTGAAGCACTCGAATAACTATAGGATGGTAATTTAGACGAAACCCTGTAAGGCTGACAAAGAATAAAACGACGTTCAAAATTTACTCAGGCGATTCGCGGATTCGCACAGTCAGGCATTTCATTTGTTTTTAAGCTTCGGTCGATGCAACGAGAGAGCTCTTTGGCGTGTAAGCCGTCGCATTAGGATCCAGGTTGGACACCGTGCAACCTGGACAAGGACTCTCGTTGGCACGAATTTTTGTCCCGGACACTCTGACCTCGTTATTCAGTCGTAATTTCGATGTGGATGACGTAGGTGCCGGGCCAAAGGAGTCCTGTGGCATCACTGCCAAATCCTGAGCAATTTTTGCCTTAAGAATTTCGACCTCCTTCTCCTGAGACCTTATTAAACCTATTTTTGAAAAATTAAATAAGTCCACGTGTTACGGATAATACTTGTGTTCATTACTGATCATATTAAAAATATTTGAGGGCACACTTACTCTCTCTGATCTCGAGTTGTCGCTTGGCCTCGCCGAGTGCTGAGAAAAGGTCCAATTTTATTCGTGTTTCTGCACTGAGACTATTTTCTAGATGTGCATTTTTATCCTGAAGCGCACTCAGTGCACCCAGGAGAATCTCAGTTTCGCCGTGATTCTCTTTGCATCGTGTTATGTCTTTCTCCAATATTAGACATCTGTCCTCCTTTGTTTTGAGTTCGCGTCGCAGAGTCTTGAGATCCTGCTCCATCTGTGCTCTACGCGACTTACAGGCGTCCGTACATTCTTGCCTTACAAGAGGAGGAGGAAGTGGTGGAATAGCTGATCTGGCCTCCTCCGCAGCTCTTCTCGCTCTTCTTTCGGAGGTCAAAGAAGCTTCGCAAGCATTTCGCTGTCTTCTTTCTTCAGCAATGCGTCTCTCTAGCGAAGACATAGTCTGTTTGTCTAACTGGCGGGCTGTTACCAAACCGTGAATTCTGCAGGAAAGTAAGAATGACAATTCATATCGAAATTTAAAATTGAAAATCAAGATTGCCAAAGCAACATACTTGCTCTGTAACTGTTCATTATCATGCTGCAGTTGCTGAATATCTCCTTTGGTTTGTCTCTCACCATTAAGTAGACTATTTATTTGAGAACGTAACTCTTGTTCTACCTGTCGGCTAGACTGAAGATCAGACTTGAGGCGCTTCACGTCACCCTCGAGCCTGCGACACATCAGTAACCTATTTCAACGATAGTAAATTAAGAACTAGAAAATTAACATGTAATAATATAAGCCTGCTGAATAGAAACATGAAAAGCAGCTATCAATAGAATTTTGTGTTAACAAGATTTATATCTGAAAGATCCAAAGTAGACAAAGATGTTAGACACTTTTTTAGTTTGTTAGAGATCTACAGTTATGTTATATGAACAATGATGTACCTTTGACAGTATTCATCCTGTTGCTTTTGCTGCTCGGCTATGGTATCTACTACAGCTTTGCTCTGACGATTTTTACGCTCCCGCTGCCCATTCACCGTGGTTGTCGAAGATTCTCGACTCTCTTTTACATTGTTCCACTTTCCTCCAGCTGAACCATTGGATTGTGTCTTTACAGAATTCTGACCAGAACCTTTTACGGATTTATCTTTCTCAATCTCATTTACGTCAAAGTCGTTCACAGAGCTGCATTTCACACAACGTACCAAAAACATCTTATGTATTATCAAATTACAGATATAACTATTTACTGCTAAATATTAAGGTATACTCTAACATCGGCGTATAATTATTGAGATAAACCTTTAATTTAATAAAACACTAATTGTCTCAGCTAAGAATATGAATACCACTCTACCAAGGTAGAACAAAAATAGTTCAAAGGTTTAAGGAAATATAAGAAAACGATATAAGTGCCTAATTCGTACTCCATTTGCTGCATATACTATTTTATTACTATGGTAATTTTGCAACTTACCCAATCCTCTCTATAAATTGAGTGTCGCTGTGAGATACTGTGGTTCCATTAGTGTGCGCAAATTTCTTCTCGCTCTTTTCAGATTGCGAGGTATTTCCTATGTTATGTTTGCTATGTTGTTCTTCCTGTTGTTGTTGCTGCTGCTGCTGTTGTTGCTGTTGCTGCTGTTTCTCACCTTTATCCAGGGACTTTCTGTGACCGTTTTTGGTGGTGGCACATTGTGCCTGCGATACGCTTTGCGTACTGTTGTGTACACCACCGTTTTGTATGCTCGTTTCTACGGAAGCACTGCTGCCCCCTTTTTTTTTTGCAAATAGGGATATAAGTAAAATTACAGATTTTTTCACTACTGGAATACAGGAGATAAGAAAACGCTGATGATTTTCAAGAATAAATATTATATGGTATAGGTAAAAGATTAAATACAAACTACCTCTACTCTTCTCAGGGCTTGTGTTATACTGAGGATTCGGCCTGTGTGGCTGTGACTTTGTGTGCTGCTCCGATGGAGCAGAGACTATTTGAGACTGCGACTGCGTTTGCACCTGCGTTTGCAGCTGCGAAACTGTCGTAGCCTGTTGTTCTACTGGTAATGCCTGCTGCAAGAGTTGTAAGTAAAACTCGTTCTCCTTGGCCACGTCCTTTTGTTTTCTCTGTAAATGCAAATGAAAATTAAGTTAAATAAGCATACAATGAATATGCTCCTTATGGCTCTTGATTCGTTTATAGGATATGCGGAATCAAAGATTATTCACCTGTCGCATTCTGTAGCCCACGTAACTTTTGAAACCAAAGCCTAGTGTGACTACTGGATAGCCAATGCTGTAAGTAAAATATTTGTAGGTTAATGATTTACTACCGAATATCTAAATTTCAGACGGATACTGTCTTTGCGATTAACGAATTTTATAACATTAAATTGAATGTTGATGAAAATATACCAGTGAGCAGCAAATGGCCTGCAAAGATCCAGATGAAACGGCATGTGACGTAAGTCTCGCAACCGAACTGCCGCTTCTATGTAGAGAAAAAGCAGCCACAGCATCACAGTCGGCAGGCACACTCCTTTATCTGTATTAATATTTTTCAAAATGAAACTATCACAACTTTCTGTGTGTTACACATGTAATGTTTTCATACAATTTTTAAAGAAATCAGGAATAGGTTAAATAATTCCTGAATAATAGATACTCGCCTGTATGCCATACATACTGCACCCAAACGTACGTGCTGGCAGCAAAAAATAGCCAATGTACAGGGATAAAAAAGAAACAAATCATGTCCGATGTGAGTGCAATGCAAATAAAAAATACAGAGAAGGCCTGAAATATTAAATGACAAGTGTTAATGCAATACGAATAGTTCACATTAGATTATACAGCAAAAAATATGAGTCATTGTACTTCACAACTTACCAAGCCTTGATATTTAAAAGAATCGTAAACGCTTCTCAAGAGCAGCCAGAATGGCCACAGAAACTCAAAACGGAATTCTAAAATAAAGTCTGCTAAAATCACCATGGCCCATAGCAGCAGAAACTTTAGGTAAAGCAGTGTGCTGAAACAAAAATAGATAACAAGATATCTAATTAATTTGTAATATTCTCTAATTTTATTAAAAATGACGTACAAGGAACTTATGATTGAACTTGTTTTTTTAGATCTTTTTCTAAAGGGATTTGAATTTATTAAATTGATAATATGTCTAATCTACTTTATTTTATCATTTTATTAATCTCTAAACAGATGTATGATATCCAACAACTATTAACATTGTCAAATTTCTGTTATATAACTCAAATGACATCGATTGATCTTACCTTAATTTTCTTTTTCTAAATAAAACATTCTTTATCATTGAAAAAAGGTATCAATTTGTATAAGAAATACAAGGAATATACAAATTGAATATGAGTAAAGAAAAGGCAAATAAACATAAATTCCAATCTATTTAAATAAAGAAAGTAATATATAAGTTACAATAATAGCATAATATTAAATTAAAAAACACAATATTGCATGCTAGAGTGGATTAGCTAATGACAGAAGGAAAGATCGGAATGTACCATTTTCAAAAGATAACATAGGATAAAAAGTCAATAAGTTTCCCAGATTAAAATATTTTATTTCACCATATAAATTTATAATTATAATATACAATGAATTATATCAATTATAACAATTCTCTCCCCCTTCACTGATCTGAAAATCATCCTGACATCCAATTTGTGATACCAAGATAGAAAGCTAATAATATGAAATAAAATAATAAATGATCCCACAAAAGTTGTTAAAGACCGAAATGCAAGTATCATGAAATAAAATCATGCAACTACGACGAAGATTTTGTGAAAGAAATGTCAAGACATAATGTAAATGAGCAAAACACAGTCAGTAAAGAGTGAACATGCATGGAATCATGTTCGTTAGTCGCCTAGTAGGAAGAAAGGTAGAAAAATACACAAGCACTCGCACTCGCACAATCTACGCAGTTGAGGATTCGTGAAAAGACGGATCAGATGGACGATTTATTCAGGTTGTTTCTGGAGTTTTTGGTTATTCTTAAGATCGGCCATTGTGATGCACACGGAGTCATACATATGGCAAGGCCTGAGGAATTTACCTTCCGTAGATGCCTTCGGTGATCTTGTTGCGCTTCAAGGGCCTCCGGAGCTTGCCACACTCGACATTTCTTCTCTTCATATTCTTCGGCACTGGCACCGCGGCTAACGCGAGTTAACGCGGCGTCAAACGGTCAAACGGCCGTGCTGCTGTGCTGCTGCCGAAAATGAAACGAAAACGACGAATTGCGGCAAAACGCGCGCGCGTGCTACGTCGAGAAACCCACTCGTACCGACGACGACACTATCAATCTCTTTTGTTGTCATTCGTCTGTGGACAGATCCGAAGTTTCACAGCGGTTTACCGAGCAGCTGATTGGTCCATCACGCGACATGGCGCCTTTATCGGACACGGCAACTTCTCAGCCTTCACAGAGAATCACCAAAGATGTAACCCTCTCTCTCCGTCTCTAACTTAGTTCTTCCGTTCACTCTCGCTGTTTCCTCCTTCCTCTCTCTGAAGACATACACTTACTTCCTCTCTCTCTCTCTCTCTCTTCCCCCCCTCTGCCCCTCTTTGGAACAGCTCTCACATTAACGTCTTAATACTTTCGCTCGCGATATTGTCCCCCGAGACACGTGTGATCACGTTTAAAGACCCTTCCTGACCCGGGGACGATTTAACATTACCTCCTACAGCGAGATTCAGGGTTTTCGAACCTCTATCGATCGCTGAATGTTTCGTGCGCCCGACGCCTTCTTACCTGTCACTAGCTGCCTTTCAACAGGTCACACTTCCCCTATCTGTGCCAACTGTGAATGTAATTCAGACTCCGATATATTCTAGGGAAAACTGTAACCGGGAGATAAATAGAAAAATTGCCAAGGAGCCGATTTTTGTGGTCCAAGTCATAATACAAAAAGAAGAGGTATAGTCACTAGCGGTTCTGCGCATTCGGACAGTGACGTCACTGGACCTTCTCTACTCTGATTGGCTGACTTGAGTGTAGTCACCCATCGACATATAGTACCTGGACTGCTCATTGTGGCCGCAGAAAGTGTAACAGGGAATAGAAAAAGAGAGCGAATCGTGAATATTGCAATGATAACTTCAACTTATTACACATCATATTTTTGGGCTATTTAAGGGCTGTCGAATCCGTCTAGTCGCAATTAAATCGGACCACCCTTTCTGAAAAAACAACCCCCTTATATGCTTTTCTCATGTTTTTCAAGTTCAATTGCTTTGGAAACTGTTCTTTATGCATTATAAAAACTCGGCTACCACGGGATACGCATTATCGACGGAGACTATGATCACAAAATCCTACTCCTAAACTCGCCGCTACGATTTAACGCCATGCTATTGGTATCGCCTATACCCGTAGCGTTGTGCATCTCCCTTGTCATCTCTGTTTCTGGTACATACGTCTCATATCAGAGAGCACACGAATATCACGCGTAGTACCTATATCTGTATATAATTGACCAATCAAAATCGTCGGTACGGTTGGACGGTCCTCCGCTTAGGTGGCGCGTCGATACCAAAATAACATTGGTTCTATGAAAATCGGCCCACTAGCAATCTCCCTTCTCATCTCTGGCATAAGTTTCATCAAATTTTAAGAAATGTTTCTCTGATTTCCTTATTAGAATTAAATAATTATCACGTTGCTTTTCACGATATAAGCGTGCCGCTTTACTTTCCTGTGTAATGTAGAGATAAAATGGCGTCCCTGAGTCATCACTACATTTGTTAGATACATGTGTGCATACATTATTTTCTCGTTAACCGAGGATACCAGATTTACTATATATTGAATATAAAATTGTTTGTCTTCTCTAATAAGTATTAAAGTTGCATTACCAGAAATTCATGTTTAGACTAATGACATTATACTGTTTTGAGAGAATAGCCCAAAGCTCATTAAGTATATCCAACAAACAGACTTAGAAACCGGAGAAATAATTCTATTAGCGTCATTAAAGATTCCACACATAGTCCACTCCGTAAATATAAAATGAATATGGGTATACATATAAAAAGATGAACATAATAATAGTGTAAAAAGTATTACAAAAGACATGGTTTATTCGTATATCCTATACAGTATATCCTTAAATATCAAACTACAAAATACAATACAGAATTTATGAAAAACCGTCATACAACACGTTAAGTGAATAATAACAGTTGGCTAAGATTGCTATTTAACTTTTTACAAAATTCCGTCGCGTCTTCTCTTTCGTAGTTAAATATGCCTCTACCTTGCCTCTCAGATCCATGTTAATTCCCATGGAAATATTAAGAAGATCTCGGCATATTATGGATAATAGACTTCAAGCGAGTTTCATTAACTCAAAAGGATAACTTGCTAATGTCACAGACGAACATTATATATCGCGTGTACAGTTCATTAGCGACATGGTCGTTGTAGTCGTTTATCAAAGGCTAACAAATGAACACATATCTTAATCACAGGTATCATCAGATCCTCCCCCTCACATGTCCATTTCGAATTGCTCTGGAGATTCCTCGATCACAGGAATATCTGAGAATAAAAACAGTCCATTAAAAATCTATCATTAACGCACATATAATATATTTGATCTAATATAAATAACCACATCAATTACCTTTGGATATGGGACTTGGCGCCGTTGTGGTAATAGCTGGCGTACCCTTAAGAAGATCCGCAGGGATTGACGGCATATTCTTGGGTGGCGTTCTGGATATAGGAGAATTTCGTAAATTCATTAGGAAAGCACGTTCGTAGACGATGCGGGTACCTGCAAAATAAATTAATACAATTATAAAATTACGAAAATATATGCAATTATGAAATGTTATTTTACATATCCTCCGAAATGATTAACAATTACTTATATGACCACTTGGACCCATAATACGACTTGTATTAGTCGCAAAAGTGGGACGACATTCTTTAAAGCTTATTACGCAATGTTTTGATAGAGTTGAAAAAGAGAGAAAGAGAACCATCGTTGGCCGCTAGTAACTAATTACGTCAGACTCGCATAGCAAATAAACGACTGATAGAACGACAATCGCCCAGATTTCGCATCGCCAAAGGCCACTGTGACGATGACTTTGTGTTGACTATAATCGTTCGAGCAATCCGAGCTCACTGACGATCGCACAAAGATGAATCCAAGAACTACAATCTAGTAGGATTCACGTTACAATTTGCGTTTCGTATATAAATTATTCTTTTAATTGTACTGAAATTATGGAAACTAGAAACAAAATGGCGAAGTTTCTCCTTTACTACCATCAATCTCTTCCCTCTATTTTGGAACGAACTTTAAATTTACCGTGGAAATATGCAAGGTTTGTAAACCCTCCAAAATAGAAAATCTTACGTGCAAAGCCAAGAAAGCGAATTACCAGAAGAGGATGCAGAATGCCTATTTATACATGAGTATGTTCTTCCACTAAATGACTCGTAGGGAGAGAAGCTTTGGGAGGAAAAAAAAGCATTCCAAGCAAAAGAAAAGCCTCGTAGGACATAACATTCGAAACAAAGTGTTTTTTCTTTTAAGTTTACGCAGAGAAGGAAACGCAGAGACTGGATAGAAATAGATGACAGAAAATCGAACTTAGAAAATTATGTTCAAGGATCCCATGTTTATGTTTATGTTGCGTATCGATATGTAAATTAACAAATAAAACGTCTTAAAAATCATGACAGCAATATTTCTTCACTTTCTTATTTTTATTAATATTCATGAATCATTAACTACGTTATACAGAGCAAAGAATAAAGCGTAAATTGACTTTATTGCATTTTTTTTATAAATGCCCAGAGCGTCGACCTTGTTCTAATTTAGTTGATGCGAGTTAGAATATTTTAACGTGAAAACTCACCGTTCCGTATGTGCATGATGATGTTTTGGACATATAAGAGACAAAGGAAATTCGTTAAGAGTTCAGAACGATACATTAAGTACTGGGACGAGGAATATTCATTACTGGATAAGGCAAACAGAGCTAATAATAATAATCGCCAATAAATAAATAAAGACAGGAGAGAATTTTTTGACGTACTTTTAACTGTATCTCTGTTCCTCGAACAGAGATCGGCACTCGTTCACATTATACTTTAAAATATACGTTCAGGAAATAAAGATGTCACGATAAATGGAAATGCGGCATAGCCTTGACGTTCCTTATGTATTTTAAATAAAACATTTAAATGGTCATTGATATGAAGTTAACATGCCGACTGCGCTATATGTCTATTCTCTCGCGTCTGGGACGTTAGGATTAAAATTTTTCCGTAACTAGATAACTTATGACTAAAACAAGGTCTCTCTTTAGCATTCTTTTATTTTGTAACACATAATAGTTTGCATGAGATATATCAAGCGTTATGCCTTTTGATCTAATCTTAAACCGGACAATTACAACTACTCAACGCTACTTGAATCACGAGGAATTAAAGTATAATCGTATACAATGTTGTTTAGTCATGTTCTACTCCAGTGCTTTTTTATTGAAATAGGATGTCAATTAAATTTAATAAAAACATATAAAACTATTTTCTTCAAGATACGATAAACGTGGTCTGAAATCGATCTATAGTAAAAATCACAACGAATTTAAATCAGTTACTCTTAACAATCTCTTTTTCATAAATAAAGTCACTCCGAAATACATAAATAATATTTAATGTGCAATAAGACAAATCCTCACGTGGTTTTATGATGAATAGAAAAAAAATAGAACTGACCTCCCGGCGTGGTAGAGTACAGAGTGCCACCAGGCGTGGAGGAATAATCCGTCGGTAACTCCTTAGGGTCATTGATGAAAATCCTTTTCGAAGGGATACTTTGGCTATGAGTAGCCTGTCGTGCAATAGGCGAAGCCGACATTGTTCCAATCACGTGAAATAGAAAATGAAAAGCGTGATGGTCGGATGAGATGAGAAACAGACGAGAATCCCGCGGCGATTTGTCGCTATTGATAGAAGTCTGCTGCGCAATTCGTGTCTTGAGTTAGCAGCTCCTACCACGGTTGTCGCTGGTTGCTGGCCGCAGATTATATACGTGCTCAAAGCCAATGAACGCGCAGCGCACAATGACTGGCTGGCTAATGGTAAACGCTCTCGTCCCGTCAAAAGTAACATTCACTGAGACTGGCGCCAGATACGACTCACTTGGAAAGCTTCGTAGTTGTCTGATTTTCTAGAGAGATGAAACACGCACGTAACGATACAGAACCTAACCTAGCTTAGCAGCCACTTCGAGTCGTTCGATAAAACAAGCCGACTTTATATAGGGAGGACTTCCTAACAAGCGAGAACATAGGCACGTAGTAGCCCAGTAGTAGGGACAAGCTGAATCACATACACTTGGTATACATTTGTATACATATATTTTAATAGTAGTTTAGTATGTGAGATAAGAAGCAGTGTTCAATGTTACTGCATTTATAGGATACGTTAACAATAATATATAGTTCAGATTTTATTGGAAATTTATAGAAAGAATGGAATCAATTATTTTTATGTACATAAAAATACACAACGCAAGACGCCCACGTGAAATTTGATATATTTTTTCTGACAGTATCCATTTTTTACATATTTCGAATAAGCGGAATTTACTTTATCTGAGGACACATGATTAATTATGCTCTCTTAATTGCTTTATCTTGTCAACAATAGTAATGCGTGGATATATTTTTCATACTTGGACGAAATGCGCACCACCTGTAGCTCCGTTCCGTAGAGACTCAAGAAACAGAAGTAGTGCCATAAAATTTCTAATTGGAATTTCTGTATAGTTTCAAGGTTAAAAATAAAATTCTGAAACTCCATTTATTATAGCATTTGTAATCTATGTTCCTAGTGGACTACGGCGTCAAAGCAAAGTCGTCAATACGGTCTTAAAGTAAACGAAAAGATATATTTGGCAGATATAGATACAGTAAAATAACAGATATGGGCAGTTCTTAGGTTTGCTTTTATTTTTAGTGTAATCGTCTGTCAATATAATTACTGCTATATTGATATATGTCTTCATCGTATATCTATCTGCGTCAAGTCTAACAGCCGAACAGATTCTTTACTCTACCCCAACGGGAAAGAGGTTAAGAAATATTTCCTTCCGGCAACAAATCAATAATTCCAAATTATAATTACTCACCCGTTATACAGTGCTGCGTAATATGCTTATGACTAGCAACAGACTGTTTTACTAACACGTGAGAATGCACATGTGACGTCTTCTAGCTGGCTTCTAGTTGGCACGCTCAAAGATCTTCTGATAACAAGTCTACATGTATACTGTTTATACAAAATTCGTGCTCAATGTCTATACCTGTGACCAGTACTGTAGATTGTTTACTATACGCAACCTGTGACAACACGTCGAAAATATATGAAAAATAAATTTAGTACCCCAGACAAATACTTAACGTTGAATTTAACGGTTTTGCTACAGCAAGTCGTTAGAATTTGGATGATTGAATATGATATCAATGTCAACAGATATTCTGATTGTGAGTGCGAAATTTTACTGAAGATCGATGCTATTTTCGTGCAATAAGATTTTTATAGATATACATATGTGTAATAACTGTATGAGATTTGTCAGTAATCCATCGATTAAACGGTGAAAGTTATCGTATTAATGTTTTATCGTCTTATTCTATAGGTTTTATTGCATATAAATTGGAATGTTATGTTATGTTACTCATGGTTAAGAACTTAGCAATATGATTTGAGAACCGCTGCAGCAAAGTGTATCGCAGAGTAGAGAAAATGGCGGAGGTACGCTGTAATGATACTGAAGATGATGGACCTTCTGAAAGAAAGAAAATCAAACTTGCTGAAGACACAAACTTGAAAGATACTAAAAGCGTACACGAGACACTGGAGAACTTAAATGACTTCGAAATAAAGCGAATTTTGAAGAACAATAACACAAAAAAGTTTGTATGCATTGAAGGCTCTTTTAAAGGTCGTAACAGTCCAGCTGTTGTCACATTAGAAAGAAAAGAATTCTCAGCAGACGACTTAGAGACCGGAGCTTTCATGAAAAGTGTCTCGCTTCGAAAGATTCATCGTAATGACATTTATGGGCAATATGAGTGCTTTCCAAATATGGAATACTCCGGTAAGTTTCATGTAAGTCATTTGGCAGCAGCAGCGTATACGCAGTGCGACTACAATAATTGTCATGATTTAAATAAGGACAGATGGGATAATTTTGTTTTGTCTCAAGGATTAAAGGCAACTATTATCCATCCCGCTACACCAAAACATATAAAAAAGTTTGAGGAACATAAATTCTATTTAGTGGACGAGACGCCGGAAAATTATAATAATATTACACGTCCTTATTTCGAGAAGCAAAGTTTTTCGCTGAAGGTGAGAACTCGACATGAATAAATTTGATTTATCTGATAATATTCTATGAACGTTACTATTACTTTAATACAATTATTCTATTTAATAGTGGATTGATAATATTTTCGAACATAAAGCCGAACAAAACCGAGTTCTATATGAAGATCAGGATGAGGAAAAAGGCTTTGTTATGGTGCTAGATTTGAAAAGTACTGGGCAGCGTGACTCTCTCCATGTTTTAGCACTTTCTCGCAAAAAAATTCGATCGCTTCGAGATCTGAACGAATCTCATTTGCCATTATTGAGAAATATACGCGATGTCTGCAGAGATGTTATTAGTAAGAAATATAACATATCAAAAGAACATCTTAGAATGTATTTTCATTATCAACCCAGCTATTATCATCTGCACGTACATTGTTCTTATCTAATGTTCGATGCGCCAGGTATAACATTATAATTCTTCGATATTACATGTTATGTCTATAACGTTCAAAATGTGTGACTAATTGTAAGACTTTTTTATGACGTAGGTATCTTCACGGAAAGGGCGCATATGCTTACGACAGTTATAAACAATATAGAGTTAATGCCAGATTATTATGCAAAAGCTACTATACCATTTGCGATTCATCATGATAGTCCACTATTACTAAAGTACAAAAAAGCAGGACTCCTAACCGAGGGAGTTATGGATAATGTGGATTAGGTTTGATATTTTGTATTACTCTTTGTTCACGATGGTCTTTCTTTCCTTGACCGAATAAATATGGACGAATGCGTATGTAAAAATATTTCGACACAGACGAATTACGAATACAAGAATTTTTTATGTATCCGATCTGTTTGTTATTATTCCTTTCGAATCCCTTTTTCCATTTGTGTTTCCATATAAAGCTGAACCAATGATTTTTTTTAGCTGGCATGGTTGGTGAATTCTTTTCAGTTGCAAACTTACATATTTGTTAACATATTGTTCTTATAAAACTAATGGAATGTTATCCATACATAAGTAATGGAAATGTCACACAATGTGTCTCGTGGACGTACTAAACGTATACGTCTAAATATTAGCAGTAAATTAGATTTTCCCTTAAAAGCAAATAACAAGCGGTGGTTTGTATTGACAAAGTTTATATCACGAACATTTTTTAAAGATACTAAATGTGTATTCTCTAATGTAAATTATTTTGTTTTATACGAATATGTACTTCGACTACTATTATAAATAGAAATTATACAGAATTCTGGCAAGAAATCTTTTCTTTGGAAAAACGTCTGTCCTTTATCAAACAGATCGTATGGCGATATATCTTATTACGATTAATGTAATGAATTTTTGAATGCAGAATATCCAATTTTTCATTTGCCAAGCAAATTATCCTTACGTCCGGACTTATTTATGAACTTAGACCCGGTGTGAAATGTCAACCCTTATATACACATCGCTTACCATAGATTATATCAAATTTCGACAATAACAATAATAGGACACTCAGAAGATCTCAAGTGAACGTCATTCGTAAATAAAATTTTTCACGAGAAAAAAGGCAATTGTAAGATAAATCCAGAATGAGAAGACTATTCTTTATAGTACTTCACCTGACGACATGCCGTGAATAATATACGCGAATGTTCACTGTACTCTCAGCCCTATAATAAAAGCCTTTAATCAAAATATACATCGATTAATAATATATCATTTATGTTAAATCACATGGGTAAAATATGAGAGCTCATTAGCCCCTTCTTAGCTTCTCATTAAGGATTATTGAGAATCAAAAAATGGTCGGCTTAAGTATCTAAAGGTCTTACTCTACGACCATTCTTGTTCATATCCCAAATGGCAATAATCTGTCACCTCAACTTGATTATTAGTTTAGTTTACTAAGAACCTTACGCTTACAACGACAGTTCCGTAAATGACTAGTACCTAATTTTTTTTTCCTTTTTTTTCCATTATGGCTAAAGACATACGAATCTGTGCGTTAACCTGTTTCACTTTTTGGTACGTACCTTTCGTAATGCTTTTATAATGACAAACGCGATAGAAATTATGTCAGCCGTATGCTTAAATCCCCTTGGTCGTTAATCAGTATTTAGTACCTCATGTCTTCACTCTAGATCCAGCCTTCAAGAAGCCGTTGCGTGACTTTCCATTTCGTAGATGACCGTTGCTCTTGCTCTTACGATGTTCAAATAATACGTCATCAGAGTCCGTATCCGATTCAGACAATACCATCTTTTTGTGCGAAGTAACTATCCAAATATAAAAAATATTTATAAAGTTAAGGCTCACTGCTATTTATAAGCGGATAAGTAACGTACACGTACAATTGTCATCTTCTAGATCTGGCTGTAAAAGAGAATAACGTGCAGGTTTCTTCTTGGGACGAAGCGAATGCCTTTTTCTTCCGCATATCCTTTGGCAAAGGCATACTAGTCCCCAAGCACAACCCACCCAGCAGACAATCAAAGATAACAGAGCGATAATCACGTATAAAATACTCCAATCTGAAAAATTATTATTCACGTGTTATTATCAATGACCTTCTTTGTCCTGATATGTATATAATAAACTCACCGCAATTTGATTCACTGTTTCCAAAATACTTTTGAATTAAGTTTTGCATCCAGAAGGCCTCACACAGACACTGCCTTGTTTCTTGGTCACACACACCATGCCCTGAGAATAAGAATGTCATAAAACTGGTTAGAATATGTGGAATTACTATAAGAGCAATTAATATTCTTACCAGAACAATTGTTTTGACATACGACTGTCTCTACGCTGATAACAGATAATTGTAGAAGTCCAGAATCCTGTCTTAACTTTTGTTTTAATCGTTTCACGACTTCTGGCCCAGACATTGTTGTTTTTCCACCTTTCTTATCTACGTAAAAGACTAAAACCACTCGACCAGTTCGAGGTTCAGCTCTGAGTGTGCGAACAACAATGTTAGCCTCTTCTCGCAGTAACATTTGTAATTTTACAACCAGTGAATCTTCTTGTGATTTCGTTAAAACGTGCGCCTCGATGTTCAATGTTAATTCAACCAAGTATAATAGTTTAGGATCTACAATTTATAATGAATTGTTATTATTGTTGGTAAAATAACCTACTACATTTTAAGACAAAAGGACCTACCAGGTTTCACAATCACTGATACTGTATCCTCGCTGTTCAAACCTTGATCATCTGTTACTTTGAGTCTGAAGACAAACCGCCCTGGCACAACATCTGTCAACTATACAAATATTAGATAAAATATTCAATAACAGATTACAATTGATTAAGGAGGTGACAATTTATAAAAAATATAATACCATTAACACTGGAGATTTATCAGTTCCTTCTATTATATTACCAATAGCAAGACTTGATGAATCCCGAGTCCAAAGCCAATCTACTATTCCTAAATCATCGCTTGACTGTGAGCCATTAATTATTAGTGCATTCACAGGTGCAATTACTACTTGATCACCACCTGCATTGGCCTTTGGCGGTGCATTTTTATCTAGAAAATACAAAAGTATTTGATTAATATTCTTCAAGGATAACATTATTTATACATATCACGTTGCAGACAAAAATAATTGTCAATAAATTAGTTGTAAAACTCAATCAATATTTTAATAAAATAAAATATTTAATTCCAAGCATTTTGAATCTACCCCCATGTAAAAAATGCAGCAAGAACGAAGCGACCAATCTCACAACGCAGTGGAGGGGAGAGTACACACAATCGTCGCGCTAGCAACTAAGGTTAGATTCTGCAGAATTTTTTATTTATATAAGTATCTGCAATATAGTATGTCCACAAAGAAGTGTAGTGTGCCAGGATGTATTAATTCGACATCAGCACGTCACAGATTTCCAAAAAATGATTCAGAGAGAATGAGAATTTGGATTAAGAGAGTGGCCAACCCTTGTTTTGAAAGGATGGAATCGCAGGATGTTTACAGATCTTACAGAATCTGTGGAAAGCATTTTTCTGATGACTGCTATAGTCCTGGGAAGGTTCAACTTAACACTAGTGCTTTACCAACATTATATCTTCCAGGTATGCATCAAAGATACATAACGTTATTCCTAATGATTAGTTTTCAAAAAATTTGTTTAACTACTTAAATGTTTTATACAATCAGAGTGCATTTCATTTTATAGAACATATAGGAGATGATTCCTGTAGCAAGCAAATGAGCTTTGACAGACTGGAAAAAACATTTACTGGAATTGAGACAAAGGATTTTGACAACTACGAGGGACCAAAAGAGAAAAAAATAAAACTACAGGAGCACGTACAGACCTCTATAAGTATATCTAATAAATTAAATAATTCAAAGAACGAAGCGTCATTGCTTTCTCAAGAGGAACAACAATTGGAATGTGGTGATACAATTGTATGTAACTACTTTGAGCAACATGAAAATTCGAATTCAGGTTCTTCTGCACAAGAATCTAATGAAGAGGATACAAAATTCAAAGAACTGTTAACTATCACAAAAGATGATTTCAATTCGTATTGTGGTAGCAAGTCAAGTATACAAAAATCAATATCCAACTTTGATATCGTAACACAATATGAACACGAACCAACTTACATTATACTATGTAGTAAAACTGAAACTTTTTCACCAACTCCCAACAAACTATCACCACATAAAAAGTGTGAATCAAACAGTGAGAACAGTTTCATTGACATTCCTGAAAAATTCTTTCTTAAGTTACGTAAAGAAAGTCAAGAAAGTTTAGACGAACGTTTTGTAGAAGATATAATGGAAGCCTCAGAATTGGCTTGTAGTAGAAAAAGTAGAGAAATCAATTTTCACATGAATAGTACAAGAGACGAAGAGGATTATTTGAAAGATTCAAAAGACCCAAAAATGGATGCTAAATTACGGGAATTTATTCTAAACTCTATATTAGATTCGCGAAGCAGCAACATGAAAAAATGTAGCGTTCCCGGCTGTTCAGATACTACATCTATGAGGCATAGATTTCCAAAAAATGATGAAGATCGTATGACACTGTGGTTACAAAAGATTTCGAATCCAGCTTTACAAAGCTTATCGCTGGAAAAGATTTATAATTCGCATCGTGTATGCAGAAGCCATTTTGCGGATAATTGTTTTAGTCCCGGAAGAAAGAGACTCAACGGTTCCGCTGTTCCTACTCTAAATCTTCCACTATAACAATATTTTGACTCAGACAACATGCATGTATTCCGCGATGTACTTATTACTTTTTTTCATATTTGTCATCTTGTTGTATATACTTCGATATTCATAGAACGTAAACTATTTATTTGATAATTACCTCATATTAAGATTGTTGAAATACTAAACATAATTTCGTAGTTGAATAAAAAAAATTTGTATACTCACTTTGTGTTACTTTTACTTCAACGTTACTTGAATTCTTATTCCCATTGTCATCAATGACTGTCAGCTTGAATATGTAATCCCCTTTAGTAAGCTTTGTTACATTTGTAACACTCTCATTCGCAGTATTCAATTCGGCCTTATTAGGCCCACTGGAATACGAATAAAAGAATAAGAATAAAATAAAACAGTTACTACACAAAAATTAATATATAATTTACCTGATTTGTTCCCAAAGATACGACACAATTTTTATGTCGTCTTTGCTTCTACTGCCATCCAAAATAACTTTTGTTTCTGGTAGCGCAATGGTAATATTGTCTCCAGCATCAGCTATTAAAAATGCATTATAAAATTAAATTGCGATAATTGTAAATACCAGGAAAATTTAAGGAAATTTTTGCTCTACCTTCTGGTGGTTTATTTGTAGGTGGCTTAACGAATACGTGAACTTCAGATGTGGATGATTGATTAGAGTCATCAGTTACTTTAAGAACAAATGTGTACATTCCAGCTTCTAAATTAGATAATTGTAAATATGGTGTTCTTGTGTTTTGCATGTCTACGGCCTTATTTTCATCAGAAGGACTCTTCGTCCATTCCCAACTATCAATTCCACGATCATCAGTACTCAAATTTCCATTGAGAGTTAGTGTGTTTTGAGGTAAGTAAATAATAATATTTTGCCCTGCATTCGCACTTGGTGGATAATCTATTACTTTCAATACAGTTATATTGGCCGTTGTATAATTAGTCACATGATCTGAATCTTCCACAGTCAATCTAAATAAACATAAGCCACACCGATTTTAATTATCCATTTTCTTATGTAAATCACATCAAATATAACAAATACAAACTTGAATGTATAATTTCCGGCGATGAGATTGTCCAATTGAAGAGTAGGAGTTGCTACCAAATTTGGTTGATATCCAATGGGCCCCTGCTCTAATTCCCAATGATAAGAAATAACTTGATCATCATCCCTACTCGATGAGCCGTCAAGAACAGCGCCGGTATTCGGTAGTTTGACGATTTGAGATGCTGGACTAATGATCGCGATAGGTGCCTGATTTATTCGTTTGGCTAAATTGTTAATTAATATAGCTATTAATTATAACTTGTTTTCATTTAATCAAATTATAATCAAGCTATTGAAAAAAGAACATACGCGGTAAAACAGTAACGTTCGCATAAGCTTCTCCGTAAGCAGTAGGACTGCTTACTGCTACCTTGAAGTTGTAAGTGCCTTCAGACAGATGACTTAGTTTGACAGTCTTTTTATTTTGATCTGTCATCGTTCCAGTTTCACCTTCGGGTTGACTTAAGAGACTCCAAACGTAATTATAATGCTCATTTTCTTGTTCACCAGATACAGTATATGCGGAAAGTGTCACCTCATTTTCTGGTAAACGAACTTGTTTTGATACAGCAGATACTAACAACTGTTTCACTGGTGGTTTTACAGATGTACTGTTATACTTTGGTACTTGGAGTTTCCGAATGTCTGGAGTAACACTACCTTCAGAATTCTCCAAATCATCTATTGCAATACACACACCTAAAATTAATTAATATTATTTTATTAATAACGATTTGGAGACCTAATCTTTTCAAAACAAGTATTTAAGTTATAAGCTGGCTTTCAAGTAATGGATATCTTACCAGCACTATTTCTTTTAAATCGAATACTACACTGACAAACTCCTTCACCAGTCTTGTCTCCATGCGTTATGCAAACTTCATTTTCTGGACAATCTTGTACTCCATCCATGCAACTCATTTCATTTGAGTTAAATAAGATATGAGACGTAGCAGTATTGTCCAGGATTAAAGAACTAAATGTGATTAGATGAAATTCTTAATCAATTAGAAACAAGTATTTAAGTAATGTAAAAGACTTACTCAGTGTCATCATTTATTCCATCCAAGTAATCACTCCACAAGTCATTTTCTCGTAGTGGTTTGACTAAGACCATACTTGGAGGATTATCATTTGCTAAATCAGGTCTATACAACGGTACACACAATTTATTTGTTCTGCACTGCACATGATAGCAAGTATCATTATGCATCAAGGCGACATTGCACGAATTCTCTTTACAGCAAGTAACAATGCAATTCTTCATACTAGTGTAACCAGTCGACTTGATGAATACACCATATGTTAAATTTCCTCGAGGTGTATAACTAGTAAACACACGTTGATATAATCCTGGACAACTCAATTGCCACTCGTCATTATAATCTGCATAATCTGCCAAGCAAGCTTGAAAAAGTACCAAAAGTACTGTACCCAAATTCAATTTCACCATCTTGGCTGAAAGTACAATGTTTCAATATAAACTCCAATCCTTGAATATAATCAATAAATAATTAATTAAGAAAGAAAACATATCCAGTTCATTAATAAAGAAACATTAGATAAAAGCGAAAGGTACACCATCACTCATGGCAATCCTAAATAGAAGATTGTACTCTAAATTCAGTTACGCAATGGTATAAAGGGACTCCAATGAAGGAGTACATAACGCAAAATTGTAAAAATTATCGAATGTAAGATTACAAACAATGAAAATATCTTCTAAAAATGCTTAAGTTACCTTATCACCGTCGAAATGAAGAAACTAGATGTTATATCAGGCCTTCTAGACACCAACAAATGTTAGGTTAGCGCACATATGGCACCAGAGGATTAATTCGATCGTTACGGCTGTCTCGACAGACTGAAACGATTAACATAGCAGTAGTTATTTTCGGGAAAGACATACATGTGTCAGAAATGAGTGTTAGCATATATTAACTAGAGTTTATTATCGTACAACAGTAGGACTAATCAGTCATGGGGGCAATTATCATACTTCCTTTTCAGTCGCAGTAACTGTCGTCGTTCTGATAGTATTGTACTATGAACTTACATACCTACATAAAAGATCCAGACATCATTTGTAATGCTTCTGTACTCACATCCAAAATTCAAGTGTAATTTATATTTCTCGAAAACAAGTGTCGAATTTGACAGATCAACGTTTCATAATCTCTAGCCTAACACGCGAAATACTTTATAGAGGACGACACCAGACTTGAACTAAATAGATGTCAAATCACAAGCTCGTTTTTAATGTAAAAGACGTTTTATTAGCCAGACCTTGAATTTATCTTACATTTTTTATAAACTATAAAAGTATTAGAGATCTAGAGCAAAAACATAAGTCGTACATTCCTGACTTACGAGTATATTATGTCAGCCGTGTTATACTTATTTGTAATTCTATATGGTCTATTTAATTTAAAAAAGAAAACAATTTTTCTAATAACCTAAAATTGATTGATTCTTAAAATCAATGTTATATTTTTTTCATAAAAGTTTAACATTCAATCTTTTAAATCCATTTATTCTTCGGATGATCGTAGGGGCAGAAACGCGGCAAGAAAACATGGAAGAAAGTTTGTAACAAAGATCTGTATTCATGGATATTTCATAGATCTACAAGCAATGGAACAATTTTTTTATATTTATATATGTATACGGTACGGAACGTTTGGAATGGAGGAAGATCTTGCACGTATAGTTCATTGGAACGTATCGATAAATCGACAAAAATACAGACCATCTAAGTGCTATGATATAAGAAAAATACTATCGGAACCAAAACGAATGAATGAATTTATATGTATAGTCGTTGAATCGCACTTTTGCATAATTTACAGTCGAAGTGGAATGCCTGGTATATTGAACTATTGAATAGATTTAAAAAGTAATACAATTTTTTCCACTGATAAACGTACGAAACATGACGTACAAGCGACGGCTTAAATCACAATCCAATCAGACGGTTTTTCAATTAAGTTTAACGCAGATGAAAATTTTCTTGTAAATTATAAAGCTCTTTGAAGAACCCTTATAAAATATATAAAAATGTATATATATGTATATACACAGTGCAAGTATCCGAAGCTCGTTAGATCTTCAATTGGAGAAAAGTCAATGTGTAAATAACTATCCAATATTATCGAGGTTATTAAGAATTGTTCTGATCGTACATTAACGATGGTCCATTAGTTTATATTACTTTCTAGCACCTCACGACCAACGACAACATTTCAGAGATTAATATCATTTTTCTTGTTCCCTCAAAGCCGCATGCAGTAGGTCATCTTTAAAATTGTTATACGTTGTACAATTTAGTAGTCGTATGCTTTTAAAGGGACCTACAATAATTTGTCGTTAGACGATCAAACGAGAAGTCCGACTGACGAACTCGCCTTAACGAATAAATAAACTATATATACATATATATAAGGTAGACGGTAATTGATAAGTATTCATGGTCACATCATGTATACATATATGTTTGTTGAAACGTTCCAAGGAAAGAAAAACACGATGAAAAGTATCTGCTTGTCATTATTGTCCTTAAATTGTATCGCAGCTTCCATCCGCGAAACATTATATCATTGCCATTGAGAGTTTGTTCAACATCGAAATAGTACATAATTGTTCTCGGCGAATTAGGAAATAGCATATACTTTTATTACTACATTGGACCATCGTTATGTACCGACAGATAATGGGATCCACATTAAAAATTAAAATTTCGGTAACGTTATAAAATTTCCTTAGTTCTATATCTTTCTCTCACTTACTTTCTCTCTCTCTCTCTCTCTCTTACTCTTATCCTCTCTAATTTTATTTCGCCATTACTACAATAGTTGTCAGTTAATTTAGTATGCTCTCTAGGAATGTGTACTACAGACGAAAAAGTGAAAGAAGTTGTAGTGTGCTTCGTTACAAATTATGAAATTGATCATATTCATCTGTATAATATCTTCAGCTCCCCTTTTTTTAATTATTTTTCTTTGATGTATATAATGTATGTAAGTGTAACTAAAACATAATTAAAAATTGTGACACTACGATGTCATGATGATACGCTTATACCTATCGAATATCTCGATAACAAGATATACGTATTTATTACTTGTTAGAAACACTCTGCAGTACGAATCGTCTGTCTGAGATATAATACATCGTTTCGTTTGTTTTTCTATACACAATAAAGAAATAAATTGTTCCGGCTGTTTTTCGGTTTGTCACCAGGAACAGATACCTATAAGGAATAACTTGGCTCAAATTCTATGTATAGCGCAATTCTTACCTAATATTTCTCATCGCATAATACTACTTACTCCTGTTATTTTCATTCTATCTAAAGTTTACAACTCAATTGTGGAACTGTACAAAAATAAATACTGCAGTCTTAAGAACGACTAATTAAATATATTCAAGCTGTTAAGGGAATAATAAAACGTTGCACCAACACCATAATTATCTTATTAAGGATTTCTAGCGAATTATATAGGTCCTCTTATTAATTGTCATATTATTCTCGTTTGTCGGGTTCTCAAAATCATTCAGTAAAATTCAATCAGACGATTAATGTATAATAGATATATTTAAAGATATACATATGCAAGTATGTATATATATATATATCTGTACAAATCTCACGGCGAATATAATAGGCATATCCATTTTAAATCGTCATTTTCGCAAACGATACTATGGAATGGAAAAGAAGAAAGAAATCTGCTTTTTGACTTCTAAGGCACAACCGCATGAAACATGTGAAGAATAATCTATATTTTACTTCCAAACACGAACTTTTGTAGGCAAAGTTGCGGACGAACTGCTAAATCTATCAGGTTTAAAATAACAATAAAAATTATAAGCATAAAGATGTAACAGTAACGTTCACAAATTTCAAGCACTTCCAGTTTGAGTTTCGTATTCGCGAATTAATTACTCTCGCAACAATTAATGCATAATATGGGACCGTATATTTCAGTGGTCGTGCCTCAAGACATATCTGTTTGTCCGATATTTTTTTTTCTTTTTTCATTGTATGATCACGAAAAGTACGTCTCTTCAACAGTTTTTTTGCATGGGTTTGTTGCGGGGGTGAATGGAAATAGTAGGAAAAGTGTGGTGTTATTCATGTAGTTGATATTCATTCGCCTTAGCGTTTCGTCGTACAGAATTGAAGTGTCTGCAAATAGGACGTAATAGAAAAGAATCTATTTGTAGATGGAGTTGAAATTCACTTGAGTAACTAAATTAATAGTTATAGTAGGCGTCTCGCTCTATCTAATGTATTCTAATGAGTTAAGGACACATCATTTACGACTCGCGAACCTATCAGACAATAAAGTCTGTCATCATAACCCGACGTACGAATAGTCGGGTCGTCGCCATTGCACTCGTCCCAAAAGACTATGAAATACATCTGGATTTAAATCTCTAGGTCAACAATGATTTATTAATAACAGTGGTCTGATATGCTTAATCCTCCAAACCTTTTTGTTCACTCTTTTGTTCCAAAAACACTTAGCATGCACTTCCGTGGGGCTCTGCGCAGCTGCAAGACGATTATGCACCAAGGAGAACAAAAGTAATCATGTTGAGCCTCGCATCCTTACTACTATCATACAATTTCAAACTCACTCTCGGTCGTTCTCTCGATAATTGCTATCATCATTATCATCATTGCTGCTCCCCAACAGGTGCAATTTACTAAGGCATATCGTAAAAAATGGCAGTAAATGCTCGATACTGCTATCAAAATTAGATAAGCCCTAGATAATCCAAAGTAATCGGCTGTAACCTTGTCCCTTGATAGCAGAAATCAAGGTCTTAGTCAATTCTGTGTCTTTAGTCAATTCCCAGGAGATGAGCTTCTAATAGTGGGGTTTATCGAAGATCAAGGAGTACCCTAAATATGATAAGCCTTGAACCGAGAATCATTAGACACTTCACGATTCATCACCATTCTTCGTATTAAGACTCATTAAATAGATCAACAAGTATTGCGTGCATTTTTCTTAACCTTCTTGGCTGCCCGGTATTAGCTAGCTTGCCATTTGAATTTACTCTGCATTATCCACTTCTGTCCAAGATTTTGAGTGTCACATACCGCCAAGACTGGCTGCGTGGCGTCCGATGGTTTTGGTTTTGTTAAGCAGTATCCTGTGTTCGTATGCCTGATCATTTTGGTCTGACAAAAGATAAACATTTTTTAATCAGTGATCATTTTTCTAATTAATTACACAGAAAGTGTAGTCATAGTTAAGTCATAGGCAAACTTACTTCGTCGTCGTAGACCCAAACTTGATTTCCACCCATTCCATGACATCTAACAATTTTGACTGTCGCATGGCGATCTGTGGCGTCTAAGCACATGTCATCTGACATAATTTGCTGTCTCTTTGTGTATGCAAATACCTGAAACAGAACAAACATAAACATACTGTGTATAAGGTAGGATGACTAACTGTCTAATACAATAGTAACAATTACCTGGTTGCCGCCTAGACGATGGCAGTAACTTATGCCAACAGGCTCTCCCGTTCTTCTGCTCATGGTATCAAGACACGTTCCCGTTTCTACATTCTTCACATCACCAAGATAGTAATAATCCAAGGGCATCGGAGACTCGGGATAAATGTTTTCCAGGTACCAACGGAAGCTCTTACATTTGAGCTTCTTTCGAAGCTTGATACGTTCTGATACGTCGCCGACAGGAACACTTTTGGCGCCTGAAAACATGTTCTCTTTTACTAATGAAAAATGGCAGTATTATATTTCTGAACATTATACATGGTGCTGGTGTATGGTGACTGGTTGGAAATAAAGATGTGAACGAAGTGTGCTAAAAAAAATATATATAAAGGAAATATAATACAATTGCTGATTAGTATCGATGTAAGCTCACATTATCTCCTGAAAAATTGCGTAGAAGAAAAAAATAATTTTCAGAGAGCTCTCTCAGATACCAGTAAGAATTTCCTTGTTTTAAAATCTTTTAAATTCTAAGAACATCTTCCAGATTAAGAGAATTTCTTAACATTCCTTGACGGATCTCCTTTAAACGTAATTAAATCTCCTTAAACTTCTGCACATTGAATATCCAGTATTATCAATAAGACATATACGAAGCGATTGAATGCATAAGAAGCTAGAAATTGGCGATTTTGTATCGATTCAAGATAGATAAAAATAAAAAGGAGACAGCCAAAACAAAGTTATTTCTCATAGCAAAGTAATAGTGGTGCTACCGTGTACTACCATCGCGATGGTCGTATGATCCCTAGAGTGCCACATACGGTAGAGAAACAGAGAGGAGAGAAATTTGATGAAAAAAGTTAAAATGGGAAGAAACAGCACAATGAATATCTGATAACAAAAAATATAAACTAACAAAAACCAAAAACCAATTAGTCAGCCAAACCAATCAACCAACATGGATTTTCATGCTGATAATTTAGCACATATAATTGCATATAGAAGCATGCTCTCGACAGGTAAAGCCAGCGCGACACAGAGATGCTCAGCTTCGTCTGTTGTTAGTTAATGCTGCTACCTGGATTAATGTTGTAATAGAAGTACTTCCACTGGTCCAGCCAGACTTCGGCGAGCCTGGCATTGTTGTGGTTGACGATCTTGCTCGTACCGCCAGGGAATGTGTACGGCGTGGACTTACGGAAAACATGTCCTACGTGGGAGCATGTAGCAATTTCCAGGGTTCCACCACACATCCATATCTAACCAACTCATATCTGTTAGTGGGTTAGCGAATACGAAGAATAGCCTGTGCGATACCAGGTGTCTGTCCCCCTCTTTCTAACATAATATAACATTCTAAGAAATTTTCCTAACTGGAGTAACAGAAAAATTTCGTTGAAGCCACTTAGGC